>APFE030071166.1:257563-288174 GCA_000404065.3 Pinus taeda
TTCCTTTTGAGATATACGTTGTGGCTATTTATACCCACAAATATAATAGGGTTTGAAATAATGCAATCTCATATTTAAATAATATAAAATATTTACCAACCTCAAAACGTTATCTTAAAAAATCGCCTTTTAGGTATATCTTGCCCCTGAAAGATAAGGTTTGTATATTGCTATCTTTGGCCTTAGTTGTTACAAAAACAATTCAATATGTCATGCTTATGTTCAACGAGAGTCATAGCTAATGTTAGTCATTCTTCAAGTACTTATGTTCATATAGTATCAATATTTCTTATGTTAATGTCTCAATTCAGTCTCATATACAATACCTTTTATATCCTACCCTTTTCAAAGGATACAACATTGCATTTGGATTAGTAGGTCTTCTAATATCAACTATGCCACATTGCTCTAGGGGACAAACTTAGAGTCATATCAACTTTGAACTTTCTTTCACATTGGTAGTTTACATTTGCACTCAACAAATGACATTACATCATTTGTCATTGATTAAGTTGTTCCCCTACATTCAATGGCAAGACCTTTATTCACATGGTAGGATTTATGTTGTACCTTGGATTCCATTTTCATAATCGGTGGATTTCATCACCTTTATTAATAATTTTCATTCTTGATTATTAATCAAAGGAAACTTTTTATGAACTATGTTCATATGGTGTATGTAAAACTTGTAATTGTTGGGATTCTCTCTCTAGCAATTGTACAAGACCCCTTTTCAACACAAATCATGTTTTAGCTTTATCATGTGTTGGATGATAAGGGATGCCCCAGTGCATTTCCTTTAGTGGATCTCTTCCTATTGACTCTATCTGGTATATTCTAGGAAATAGATTTATAGACCATATGGTACCTTGGTCTTGTAGTGATATATGGTAGGGTCACTTTCCTTTGCCAAGTAGGTATTCATTAGTGACATTTTGGCATTGGATTCTACGTGTGTGTGATTTCACCACATCTATGCATGCACGCTCTAATGTATTATGTACATTGGTGTATCATCATCGATGGGTTACCCTACATTTGGCAACAAGATTTGTTAATGCCTAGTGGAAAGATAAATTCTCCCATGTTTGACTTTAGATTAGTTATTCACATGTGAAGGAATGGTATAACGAGATATATTTGGAGTGAATACCTTGGGAATAGTTGCATCCCATATTGATGTTCTACTTGGTGTATTATACAATACCACTACCATGTATACAACATCGATACAATGGAGAACTAGTTTGTACTTCATGTAGTGCCAAATATTCTCCTCATGAATATTGAGATGTAGATCCATTGTGTATTTTCTATTGGCTATGATACTATTTTGACGTGGATCCACCATGTATTATTTCATGGCCATGATTTTGAAATCTATATATGCCTCATGGACTATAGTGTGCTTGATTTGGGAACCATGCTTACTTTACCTCTAAGCATGGGTATGTCCTCCTCAAGAAAGACAATATTTGATACATTAGTTCAAGATTTTAGCTTCCTTTCTAATCTTCGGTGCATAGATATTCACTCATGTTCATGTCTCATATCTTTCATAATCAAATATAATGTATTTTAGCCATCACTTTCTCTTCTACCCTCATACATTAGGGGGAATTCGTTATACCATATTTTGATCATCTTTTAGTTAGAAAAGTTTGAGATTGTCCAATCATTATGATTCTATAGACATGCAATTTATTCATTCTATGACTGCTAGTTCTACAATACTAACTAGAACTTGACCACTTACACTCTTTCATAAACTTATGGTCTCATACAAAATGACTCAAACAATATAAACAAACTGTTACAAAATGCATGACCATGAACAAATTTCATAGATATCAAAAACCTCTCTAACCTTGATCTCACTCTCCAACTACGTTAGCTTCCTATCTGTCACATAAAATGATTTCCATGAGTTGATTAATGGTTATGCATGTGCATGTACACACACACAAATGAAACGAAATAGAAAATTCCTTTGTATTGAGTAACCTATGCACTAGTAAATTGTCCAAATTGTCTTTATCTTACTACTCAACCTACAATTTCATCTTGTTGGGAATCCCTTGATTCCATATACACAATCCATCCTTGCTTATTGTCAAGTAATTTAGAGATTTTTCTCCACTTTATAAGGATTGTTAGTTGTCAAAGATCAAAAATGATTTGTTACGTGGTTAGAATTAAAGGACTACAAATTCAAGCAAAGAAACCACTACTTAATATTCCAAGATATAACTTTACTTGTCATAATCTTTATGAGGCATCAACACCTCTCTTCTTTCAATAACTGATATGATGAATTCCTTGAATAAAATAGTTGATATACGAAAAGTGTTTTGAAGGAAGGCTTGGTTGTCTTAATGTGTGCAAGTATCATATTTAGTTGACGTTAAAGATTGACATGATTAAGTCTATGTAGAAGGAGAAAGCACAATGCTACATAAAACTAATGTTAAGTTCTTTTCCTTTGCTAATTTTAATGAATCGATGAAAAAATATGGTAAATTCAATATTTAATATATTTGTTATAATTTTGTTTGTGAAGATACAACCTCTTCACTAAAATACTCATTCTACATAAAAGAATAAATATCCTTTCAACATATAATCTTATATTTAATTCTAAATGACCAATTTTGCATTTAACATAACTTGTCTCACACATTCTAACCTCTATTGAAGAGAAACTTAATGCTCTATAATTACAAATTAATTTTGTACCCAGATTCTATTGCTAATACAATTGCAAAATATTGAGCAAACATATGGTTTTGATTACAAGATGTTCAGACACAAAATTTTCTATATTTACACTATCTTAATCATTAAATTATAGTTGATCATTACATTCCTAAGGTCATTTTCATAAATCAAACCTTAAACCAGTATAGTCTTTCATAATGTAAAACTATTGATTAAATGCATTGATAATTGGGCGTTGAAAATGATATCTGAAAATATTAAATTATATAAAATTAAATATCATTGCTATTATTTGAAAAAATGAGTAACAAGTTTCTAAAGATGAATATATAGTTTTTCATGTATCATAAATAAGTATATGGTTAGCAATGATGATATTAGATGATAATAAATATTTTTAAGTGTAGATTGATTCAAATATAACAAGGTTAGTGGTAATTATATTAAAGCCTGTACAAATTTGGTGTATAATTGTAATTTCTCAAGAAATTTTAATCTAAATCAAGAGACATAATTCCACCATATTGTTCTGCGTACATTAATTCACAATTTAGAACGACAATCTCATATATGTAATAAGAAATAACACAAATGCACGTTGTTTTTCTAGGGGAAAGCAACCGCTAAAAACTCCTTAAGCCTATTTTCATTAAATAAGATGAATAGAGATGTATTACAATTGCTAGCTTAGTCTGAGCTCAACCTTCAAGTGGATAACCTATCTCTCTGCTCAATGAGAAGCTCTAACCCAGACTTAGTCAATTTCTTTCTCAGCTTGAGCCCCTATATCCTTGCACAATTCTTGAGGAAATGAGACCCCTATTATTTAGGAATTTCCTCCAAAATGATTGTGCAATTCCCAAGGTTGATCATCTAACTGCATGCAACACCTTTACACTCAAGACTTGTCTACAATTGATGTTACATTGCCTTGGAATATCCACCACAACGGGGTAACTCAAATTCTTTGAATTCTTTAGCTATTTTGGGCTCATTGATTAATTAACTAGATTATCACTAAGTTAGATTGTTGTGCCACTTGACAACTGAACTTCCAGTAGTTCCTCCAATAGTTAGAACTAGCCTAACTGAAAATAAATTGAAGTAAATGATCTTAATTGCTAATAATTAGCAATCATACATGCTTAACTGAAATCCAACTCCTCTAACTCAAATTTACTAAGCTAACTGAGTGATAAGAGCCATGTCACACAAGTTAACTACATCCAAGTTGTTTGCTAATGTGTAAATTTGAATTTTCTCAATTTGACCAAGCAAAAATCAAATTGAGACTTTCTTTCTTCATTTTTCAACACTCCCTCTCAGCAAGAAAGGGATTATCAACTACCCCTATCCTAGACCTATGGAACTCGAACTTCCCTCTTGACAAAGCCTTCATCAAAATGGTAGCATCTTGTTCCTCTATCAAATTGTATTGTAGAAACATTATTTGCCTCTACACACAATCCTGTAAATGGGGATGTTAGATATCTATATGCTTGGATCGATTGTGAAATACCAGATTCTCAGAGAGATTCACACAACTTTGATTATCACAATAGATCACAGTTGGATTCATGATCTGACGAAATAGTCCCACAAGTATCTCTCTCATCTAGATTGCTTCATGTGTTGCTTGACTTGCATCCATGTATTCTACTTCTGCCAAGGTGAGCGACACAGATCTTTGCTTCTTGTTGTACTAGGAAACCATTGCAGACCCAAAATTGAAAATTCCACCTGATGTACTCTTTTTGTCAGATGGAATCCCTTCCCAATCTAAATTTGTGAAGTCAAGTAGCTTCACTCCCTCTGTCTGGTTGTACCATAGTCCAAACTAGTTAGTGCCTCTAAGGTATCGTAAAACATGCTTAGTTGCCTTCCAAAATACTTTGATTGGCCTAACCATAGCTTGGCTTAGCTAGTTGACTGCATAACACATATATGGTCATGTGTTCACAAGATACATCAGTAAGTCCACTAATTATTGGTAAATGGTAGCATCCACCTCTTCCCCTAAAGTGTCAGTCTCCTTCCTCTAGTTGGTTGCTAGAGGTGTCTCCATGGACTTACTACTCTCCATGCCGAATCTCTGTAATATATCATTTTCATACTTGCCTTGAAACACAAATAATTCCCCATCACCTTTCCATACTTCCAACCCGAGGAAGTAGTGCATGAGACCCATATTCTTCATTTCAAATTCCCTTGCAAGGTCCTCCTTACAAGATCTGATCAGCTTCTCATCACGAGTTAAAATCAAATCATCAACATATAAGACAATAATAAGTAATTTACTTTCTACCATGATGAGATAGAGGTTTGCATCCTCTTCCTTGTGAAGCCCAAACCAGTGAGATAGTTGTCGATCCTGGTATACCAAGCATAGGGTGCCTATTTGAGAATGTACAACGCTCACTTAAGTATGCACACATGAGACTCTCGATCAAATGTCTCAAATTCTTCTGGTTGCTCAATGTTCACCTCCTCCTCAATAACCCCATTGATAAATGTTTCTTCTACATCCATCTGGTGGATCTTCCACCCCATCTGCATATCCAGAGCAAGAATTTCTCTAATGGATGAATACCTTGATACGGGAGAAAAGGTCTCTGCATAGTTAATTACCTCAACTTGAGAGAATGATTTGGCCACAAATCTAGCCTTATACTTCTCTATGCTTTTGTTTGTTGCACTCTTAACCTTGAAGATCCATCTCGAACCCACAACTGATTTATCTGTTGGTTTTGGGACCTTACAATGGATTTGTACTCTTCCACCATTGTATCAACCCATACGGCTTTCTCAACTTCTTCCTTAAAAGAGGATGGCTCATCCTCTACCAGCTTAGTCATTAGAGCCATGTAGCCAATGTACCTCTCAGGTGATCTCCTTTTCCTGCGAAAATTTGAAGGAGCTCCCACATTCTCCCTCACATCCTACACAAGTCTATCAACTTCCTTAGTTCTTTTTTCTGCCTTATCACAATGGTTTTTCTTGCGTGGATGTCTCCACTCTCTTCTCCTCTATTTGTGGTTGCTCCAAAAATTCCTGAGGCTCCTCCTTTGGAGCTAATAGCTCCTCTTCTGGTGGGATCTGAAGCTCCTTCTCAAGAGAGCACCGCATCACTTTCTCCTCATCAAACTTTACATCCCTTCACACAACTGTCATTATGAGGGAATGTAAGTACACATGGTAATTGTGAGGAGTTTTTGTGCAACCCACATATAACCCCAAATATGTTATCCTCTCAAGCTTCTTCCTTGATTATTTGGAGACATGGCAGTAAATAGAGGCTCCAAAAATCTTGAAGTGCGACACATCCAACTTTCTCTCCGAGAAGGCCTCCTATGATGTAATCATACCAAGAATCCAATGAGGA
Organism: Pinus taeda; assembly: GCA_000404065.3. Taxonomy (NCBI): domain Eukaryota; kingdom Viridiplantae; phylum Streptophyta; class Pinopsida; order Pinales; family Pinaceae; genus Pinus; species Pinus taeda. The sequence continues at coordinate 263,664 of APFE030071166.1, forward strand.
CTCTAGTTTTGCAGATAGATTGTTGTGCTTCATGCCTCAACCCACAAATGTAGAGGTAGGCCTTGGTCATGTAACATAGCTCTTTCTGCACTCACAATGCTTTGGTCCTTCCTCTCAGCTACCCTATTCTATTGTGGGTTGTGGGGTGTTATCAACTCTCTTTGAATTCCTTCTTTCGCACAAAATTTTTTGAATTCATTTGAAGCATATTCACCTCCATTATCACTCCTGAGAGCCTTCACCTTCTTGTCGGTCTCTTTCTCAACTAGTGCCTTAAATTCTACAAACTTGGAGAATGTCTCATCTTTCTTTCGCATGAAGAAGATCCAACACTTCCTTGAGAAGACATCAATAAAAATGAAAAAATATTTATGTCTCACAGTGGAGGTTGTCGACAAAGGTCCACGGACATCAGACTGGACTCTTTCCAAGACTGCATGTGCTTTGTTGTCTCTATCATGGAATGTGGATTTTACATACTTCCCTAAGTTACATCCTTTGTATACATCCTACCGCTCAAGTGATCCTTTACGGAGGTCAGTGGTTATTGGTTTCATAATCTTTAAGGTGACATGATGTAAATGGACAAGTCTTTTGTGCCTAAGTTCACCTACATCACGACTCTGCACTTTTGATGCCTTACTACTTAATGCAATGCAATCTTCCACATCCAACTTGTACAAGTTCTTCACACGAAGCCTTATCTACTTCACTTGTCCAGTGGCTATGTGTCTTAGGTATGTGATTCCTTTGCTGAAGTTCACATCATAACTACGATATTCCAAAATTGCTACAAAGATGAGATTCTTCTTTAGGCCTGGAACAAACATGACATCTTTGAGGCGAAGAGGGGATCTTGACTCCCTCTGAAAGGTTACTGTACCAATCTCAGTAGCATTGTACCTTCCGTTGTCCCCCAGCTCAATATGCATATGGAGATATTTCTCCTCCAGATCACTGAAGAACTCTCTACACCCTGTCATGTGGAACAAGGCAACAAAGTCCAAGTACCACACACTCCCCATCACAATGTTGACCATGCATGTGATAAGGGTGAAGTTAAGATTGAACTGTGAAGCCAAAGATTCACCTACTTCTCCTCCTAATTTCTTCTTCCCAGAATTTTTGTGTGGACACTTTGTAGCATAGTGCCTCAATTCATGACAATTGAAGCATTTAATTTTGGACAAATATTTCTTCTTGCCCCCTTGGCTGGATTCTGGTTTGGTTTGAGATTTATTCCCTTTTCCCTTCTTTCCCTTTCCAACCAATGCAAAGTTGTCTTCATCCTCACCCTTGGATGAAGTCCCATCTCTAGTATTGTTCCTTATCTCCTCTTGTACTAAATTGGACAACAAGCGTTCCCAATTTGGTAATTTTTCCCTCCCGTTCACCGAGTCTTGGTAGCTATGCAAAATTTTCCAAAGGATTAGAAGAGTTAGGCTGACCAAGTCATTTTATACAACATTAACACCAAGTTTATCACGAACTTGTGTAAAACTACTCAGACACTGTGGGATAGTGTCATTCTTCTGCATCTTGATATTTTGAAGTTTATCCTTGAGCGCTAGTTTCCTATGGTCATTGCTATTCTCGAACAATTTTGTTAGTGCTTTCCACAATGTGAAAGGAGTTTATTTCCCATGGAGATTTGAGACAATTTGGTCTCACACTCCCTCCAAGATTATTCTCCTTGCTTTGGCTACATATTTCTTCCATTGGGCTAGGTTATGAGCATCAAATGCATGTGGTCTTGCAATATATGTATTGACATATTCTAGAAATCCATTGTCATCCAATACTGCCTCCATGTGATCCTTCCATGCAATGAAATTAGAGATGCCTTCCAAGGCATACTCTAGTCTTAGCCCATTGAAGGTCATCTTCCCAACTTTGTAGAGATCCTGCTACACTGAACTACAAATTCGATCCTCCTGAGAGAAAACTTTGAAATTGTTGTTCTAATGTGAATCCTGCTCTGATACCATGTAGAAATTAGGTGTAGCATTTAATTTGCTCAATAAATTTTAATATAAATCAAGAGACACAATTCTACTCTATTGTTTTTATGGACATTAATTCATAATTTAGAACAACAATCTTAGACATGCAATAAGAAATTACACTCATGTTTAATATTTTTCTAGGGGAAAGCAATTGCTAAAAACCACTTAAGCCCACTTGCATTAAATCAGATGACTAGATATGTACTACAATTGCTAGCTCAATCTAAGCTCAACTTGCAAGTGAATAACTTATCTCTCTGTTCAATGAGAAGCTATGACATGGACTTAGTAAAATTTTGCCTCAGTTTGAGCCCCTATTTCCTTGCGCAATTCCTGAGGAAATTAGACCCCTATTATTTAGGAATTTCCTTCAAAATGATTATGCAATTACCAAGGTTGATCATCTGAATACATGCAACACTTGTACACTCAAGATTAGTCTACAACTAATGTTACACTGCCTTGGAACCTCAACCACAGCTAGGGAAATTGAATTATCTACATGCACTAGCTATTTTGGGTTGATTGATCTGTTAATTGGATGATAACAAAGTTAGATTGTTGTCCCACTACACAACTAACCTTCCACTAGTTCCTCCAATAGTTAGAACTAGTTTAACAGAAAACAACTTGAAATAACTAACCTTGATTTCTACAAATTAGAAATCACATTGCTTAACTAAACTCCAACTCCTCTAACTCGAATTTACCAAGCTAACTGAGTGACAAGAGTCATGTTACACAAGTCGACTGCATCCAAGTTTTCTGCTAATGTTGAGATTTGAATTTTATCAATTTTACCAAGGCAAAATAAAATTGAGACTTTCTTGTTGCATTTTTCAACACTCCCTCTCATCGAGAAATGGATTATCAACTACCCCTATCTTTCACCCGTGGAACTCGAACTTCCCTCTTGAAAAAGCCTTTTTTTAAATGTCAACATCTTGTTCCTCTATCAGAATGTAGTGTAGCAACATTATTTGCCTTTGCACATAGTCCCGAAAATCATGATACTGGATATCTATATGCTTAGATCGATTGTAAAATACTGGATTCTCAGAGATCTTGATGCAACTATAAATATCACAATAGATCATACTTAATTCCTTGTTATAGGAGCAAAGGTCTCTGCATATTTAATTCCCTCAACTTGAGATAATTCTTTAGCCACAAATTTGGCCTTATACTTCTCTATACTTCTGTCTACATCATGCTTAACCTTGAAGATCCATCTCGAACCCACAATTGATTTATTTGTTGGTCTTGGGACCACTTCCCAAACATTGTTCTTTACTATGGATTCGTACTCTTCCATCATTGTATCAACCCATACAGGTTTCTCAATTGCTTCCTTGAAAGAGGATGGCTCAGTCTCTACTAGATTAGTAATTAGATCCATGTAGCTAGTGTACCTCTCAAGTGACCTCCTTTTCCTTCGAAAATTTGAAGGAGCTCCTACATTCTCCCTCACATCTTGCACAAGTCTCTCAACTTCCCTAGTTATTTTTTTGCCTTCTTTGAATGGTTTTTCTTTAGTGGATATCTCCACACTCTGCTCCTCAATTTGTGGTTGCTCCACTACTTCCTGAGGCTCCTCCTTTAGAGCTAAAATCTCCTCTTCTGGTGGGATCTAAGGCTCCCTCTCAAGAGAGCACCACATCGCTTTATCCTCATCAAATTTTACATCCCTTCACACAACTGTCATTATGAGGGAATGTAAGTACACATGGTAGTTTTGAGGAGTTTCTATATAACCCACAAATACCCCCAACTTTGTTGTTGGCTTAAACTTCTTCCTTGATTCTTTGGAGACATGGTAGTAAACAAAAGCTCCAAAAATCCTGAAGTGTGAAACATTCGACTTTATCCCTGAGAAGACCTCCTATAATGTAATCATAACAAGAATCTGATGAGGACTCTGGTTCTGTAAATAGACTATTGTGTTGCATGCCTCAACCTACAAATATAGAGGTAGGCCTTGGTCATGTAGCATAGCTCTCACTGCTCCCACAATGCTCTGGTTATTCCTCTCAGCTACTCTATTCTCTTGTAGGTTGTGGGGTGTTGTCAACTCTCTTCAAATGCCTTCTTTCTCAAATAAATCTTTGAATTCATTCGAAACATACTCACCTCCATTATCACTCCTAAGAGCCTTCACCTTCTTATTGGTCTCTTTCTCAACTAGTGCCTTGAATTCTACGAACTTGGAGAATGTCTCATCTTTCTTCTACATGAAGAAGATCCAACAATTCCTTGAGAAGTCATCAAAAAAAATGGAAAAATATTAATGTTTGGTAGTGGATATTATCGAGAAAGGTCCACAGACATTACAGAAGAATCTTTCCAAGACTACATGTGCTTTGTTGTCTCGATCATGGAATGTGGATTTTACATACTTCCCCAAGGTACATCCTTTGCATACATCCTACTGCTCAAGTGCTCCTTTAGGGAGGCCAGTGGTTATTTGATGCACAATCTTTAACAGGCTAGTGGTACATATATGATGCAAATGGCCAAGTATGTTGTGCCAAAGTTCACCAAAGTCGTGGCTCTACAATTTATTTGCCTTACTATTTAATGCAGTGTAATCTTCCACATCCAACTTGTAAAGGATCTTCACATGAACCCCAATCTGCTTCACCTTCCCAGTGGTGATATTTCTTAGGAATGCTTTCCCTTTGTTGAAGATCTAATCATAAACCTGGTCTTCCAAAACTGCTACAGAGATGAGATTCTTCTTTAGGCTTGGAATAAACATGACATCTTTGAGGAAAAGAGGGGATCCTGACTCCCTCTGAACGGAAATTGTACCAATACCGATAACATTGTACCTTCTTTCATCCCCGAGCTCAATATGAAAATGTAGATCTTTCTCCTCCAAGTCACTGAAAAACTCTCTACACCCTGTCATTATGGAATGATGTAGCAGATTCCAAGTACCACACACTCCCCATCATAGTGGTGGACATGCATGCGATAAGGGTGGAGTCAAGATCAAACTGTGAAGCCAAAGCTTCACCTACTTCTCTTACTGAGTTCTTCTTGCCAAAATTTTTGTGTGGACACTTTGTAGCATAGTGCCCAAATTCATGATAATTGAAGCATTTAATTTTGGAAAAATCTTTCTTCTTGCCCACTTGGCCAAATTCTGATTTGGTTTGATATTTCTTCCTTTTTCCCTTTCCAACCAATGCAAAGTTTTCTTCATCCTCGCCCTTGGATGAAGTCTTATCTATGGTATTTTGCCTTATCTTCTCTTGTACCAAATCAGACCATAAGCATTCTAAATTAAGTAATTCCTCCCTCCCACTCACCGAATCTTGGTAGCTATGACAACTTGTGGGAAGGCCTAGAAGAGCTAGGATTACCAATTCATCTTCTATAACATTAACACCAACCCCACCAAGTTCATCACCAGCTTGTGTAAATCTTCTCAGATACTGCGGGATAGTGTCATTCTTTTGCATCATGATATTTTGAAGTTTATTCTTGATCACCAATTTCCTATGGTTGTTTCTATTCTCAAACAATTATGTCAGTTCTTTACACATTGCAAAAGGACTTTCTTCCCATGGAGATTTGAGACAATGTGGTCTCACACTCCCTCCAATATTATTCTCCTTGCCTTGGCTACATATTTCTTCCATTGGGCTAGTTTTTGTGCATCAGATGCTTGTGGTTTTGCAATATCTGTCTTGACATATTCTAGCAATACATTGTCATCCAATACCCCCTCCATACGATACTTCCATGCAATGAAATTAGAGTTATCTTCCAAGGCATACTCTAGTCTCAACTTGTTGAAGGTTATCTTCCCAATTTTGTAGAGATCTTGCTACACCAAACTACAAATTTGATCCTCCTGAGAAACAACTTCAAAATTCATGTTCTAATGTGAATCAAGCTCTGATACCATGTAGAAATTAGGTGTAGAATTACAAATTCTCAATAAATATTAATCTAAATCAAGAGACAAAAATCTACTCTACTTTTCTACAAACATTAATTCACAATTTAGAACAAAAATCTTAACATGCAATAAGAAATAACACACTTGCGTAGTATTTTTCTTGGGGAAAGAAATTGTTGAAAACCGCTTAATCCTGATTGCATTACATCATATGGATAGAGATGCATTACAATTGCTAGCTCAGTCTAAGCTCAACCTGGTAGTGAATTTACTATCTCTCTGCTCAATGAGAAACTTTGACCACAACTTTGTAAATTTTTTCCTCATCTTGAGCCGTTATTCCCTTGCAAAATTCCTGAGGAAATTAGGCCCCTATTATTTAGGAATTTCTTCCAAAATGATTGCACAATTCCCAAGGTTGATCATCTAACTGCATGCAACACCTGTACACTCAAGACTAGTCTACAACTGATATTACACTACCTTGGAATCTACACCACAATTGAGGAACTCAAATTCTCTGCACACACTAGCTATTTTGGGCTAATTGATTAGTTAACTAAATGACCATTGAGTTAGACTGTTGTCCCACTACACAACTGACCTTCCACTAGTTCCTCTAACAGTTGGAACTAGTTTTACTGAAAACAACTTGAAATATATGACCTTGATTGCTACAAATTAGAAACCACACATGCTTAACTGAACTCCAACTCCTGTAACTCGAATATGCTGAGCTAACTAAGTGAAAAGAGCCATGTCACAGAAGTTAACTACATCCAAGTTGTCCGCTAATGTGGAAATTTGAATTTTCTCAATTTGACCAATGCAAAATCAAATTGAGACTTTCTTTATGCATTTTTCAACATTCCATCTCAGCAAGAAACGGATTATCAGATACTCCTATCCTGCACATGTGGAACTCGAACTTCCCTCCTAACAAAGCCCTTGTCAAAATGTCAACATCTTGTTCCTCTCTCAAACTGTATTATTGCCACATTTTCTACCTCGGCGATACTAGAAATATATATGCTTGGATTAATCATGAAATATTGGATTCTCAGAAACCTTGATGAAAATATGATTATCATAATAGATCATACTTGGATCCATCCTCTGAAAAAACAGTCCCACAAGTATCTTTCTCATATATATTGCCTCACATGTTGCTTGACTTGCAGCCGTGTATTCTGCTTCTGCCATGCTGAGTGCCTCATATATTTGCTTCCAATTGTACCAAGAAATCGTTGTGGACCCAACACTGAAAATTTCACCTAATGTACTCTTTCGGTCGGATGGAATCCCTTCCCAATCTACATCTGTGAAGCCACATAGCTTCACTCCTTTTGTATGTTTGTACCATAGTCCAAATTGGGTAGTTCCTCTGAGGTACTGTAAAACATGCTTAGTTTCCATCCAAAATAATTTGGTTGGCCTAACCATAGTTTGGCTCAGTTGTTTGACTGCATAGCACATATTTGGTCGCGTGTTCACAAGATACATCATTGAACCCACTAATTGTCGGTAAATGATAGCATCCACCTCTTCCCTTTAAGTGCCAATCACCTTCCTCTAGTTGGTCACTAGAGGTGTCTCCATGGGTTTACAAATCTCTATGTGGAATCTATGTAGTATCTCATTTGCATACTTGACTTGAGACACAAATAGTTCCCTGTTTCCTTGCCATACTTTCAACGTGAGGAAGTAGTGCATGAGTCTCTTGTCATTCATTTCAAAATCCCTTACAAGGTCCTCCTTGCAAGATTTGATCAACTGATCATCACCAGTTAAAATCATATCATCAACATATAATAAAATAATAAGCAATTACCTTCTACCAAGATGTGATAGAGGTTTTCACCTGCTTCACTTTTGGTGAAGCCAAAACTAGTGAGATAGTTGTCGATCCTGGCATACCAAGCAAGGGGTGCCTGTTTGAGACCGTACAACACTCACTTGAATCTTCACACATGAGACTCTCAATAAAATGTCTCAAATCCTTCTGGTTACTCAATGTAAACCTCCTCCTCAATAACCCCATTGAGGAATGTTGTTTTTACATCCATCTGGAGGATCTTCCACCCCATCTATGCAACTAGAGAAGAATTTCTCTAATGGATGAATTCCTTGCTACAAGAGTAAAGGTCTCCATATAGTCAATACCCTCAACTTGAGAGAATCCTTTGGTCACAAATCTTGCCTTATAATTCTCTATGATTTTGTCCTTTGAATGCTTAACTTTGAAGATCTATCTCAAAGCCGCAACTGATTTATCTACTGGCCTTGGGACCACTTCCCAAACATTGTGCTTTACAATGGATTCATATTCTTCCACCATTGCATCAACCCATACAAGTTTCTCAATTCCTTCCTCGAAAGAGGATGGCTCAGTCCATACCAAATCAGTCATTAGAACCATGTAGCCAATGTACCTCTCAGGTGACCTCCTTTTCCTGCACAAATCTGAGGGAGTTCCCACATTCTCCCTCGCATCCTACACATGTCTATCAACTTCCCTGGTTATTTTTCTGCCTTCACCGAATGGTTCTGCTTGAGTGGATGTCTCCACTCTCTACTCCTCAATTTGTGGCTTCTCCACGAAATCATGAGGCTCCTCCTTTGGAGCTAAAAGCTCCTCTTCTTGTGGGATCTAAAGCTCCCTCTCAAGAGAGCACACATCTCTTTCTCCTCATCAAACTTTACATCCCTTCACACAACTTTCATTCTGAGAGAAGGTAAGTACACATGGTAGTTGTGAGGAGTTTCTGTGTAGCCCACAAATACCCCCAACTCTGTTGTCGGCTCAAGCTTCTTCCTTGATTCTTCAGAGATGTGGCAGTAAATAAAGGCTCCAAAAATCCTGAATTGCGACACATTCGACTTTCTCCTCGAGAAGGCATCCTCCAAAGTAATCATACCAAGAATCCAATGAGGTCTCCGGTTCTACAAATAGACTTTTTTGTTAAATTCCTCAACCCACAAATGCAGAGGTAGACCTTGGTCATGTAACATAGCTCTTGCGGCTCCCACAATGCTTCGGTTCTTCCTCTCAACTACCCCATTCTGTTGTGGGTTGTGGGGTGTTGTCAGGTCTCTTTGAATGGCTCCTTTCACACATAAAATTTTAAATTCATTTGAAACATACTCACCTCCATTATTGCTCCTAAGAGCCTTCACCTTCTTGTCGGTCTCTTTCTCAACTAGTGCCTTGAATTCTACGAACTTGGAGAATATCTCATATTTCTTTTGCATGAAGAAGATCTAATACTTCCTTGAGAAGTCATCAATAAAAATGACAAAATATTTATGCCTGGCACTGGAGGCTATCAAGAAAGGTCCACATACATCAGAGTGGACTCTTTCCAAGACTACATGTGTCTTGTTGTCTCGATCATGGAATGTGGATTTTACATACTTCCCCAAGGTACATCCTTTGCATACATCCCACTGCTTAAGTGCTCCTTTAGGGAGGCTAGTGGTTATTTATTGTATATTCTTTAAGGCACCATGATGCAAATGGACAATTATTCTATGCCAAAGTTCACCAACATCGCGGGTTTTCACTTACTCTTCCTTACTGCTTAATGCAGTGCAATCTTCCACATCCAACTTGTACAGGTTCTTCACACGAACCCCGATCTACTTCACATATCCAGTGGCTATGTGCTTTAGGAATGCTTTCCCTTTGCTGAAGATCACATCATAACCATGGTCTTCCAAAACAACTACAGAGATGAGATTCTTCTTTAGGCCTGGTACAAACATGACATCCTTAAGGTGAAGAGGGGATCTTGACTCCCTCTAAAAGGTTAATGTACCAATCCTAGTAGCATTGTACCTTCCCTCATCTCCCAACTCAATATGAATATGGATATATTTTGCCTCCAGGTCACTGAAAAAATATCTACACCCTATCATGTGGAACGAGGCACCAGAGTCCAACTACCACACACTCATCATCACAGTGCTAGCCATACATGCGATAAGGGTGAAGTCAAGCTCGAATTGTGAAGCCAAAGATTCACCTGTGGCTCATCCTAATTTTTTCTTGCCAAAATTTTTGGGTACACACTTTGTAGCATAGTGCTCAAATTCATGACAATTGAAGCATTTAATTTTGGACAAATATTTCTTCTTGCCCCCTTGGCTGGATTCTAGTTTGGTTTGATATTTCTTCTGTGTTCCCTTCTTTCCCTTTCGAACTAATGCAAATTTTTCTTCATCATTTCCCTTGGATGAAGTCCCATATTTGGTATTCCACATTATCTCCTCTTGTACCAAATCGAACCATAAGCATCCCCAATTCGGTAATTTCTCCCTTTTGTTCACCGAGTTTTGGTAGTTATGCCTGCTTTTGGGAAGGCCTAGAATAGTTAGGCTTACCAGGTCATCTTTTGCAACATTACCACCAACCCCACCAAGTTCATCATGAACTTGTGTAAATCTACTCAGATACTGCGAGATAGTGTCATTCTTCTGCATCTTGATATTTCAAAGTTTATCCTTGAGCATTAGTTTCTTGTGCTTACTGTTATTCTCGAACAATTATGTCAATGCTTTCCACATTGCGAAAGGAGTTTCTTTCCCATGTATATTTGAGAAAATGTTGTCTCACACTCCCTCCAAGATTATTCTCCTTGCCTTGGCTACATCTTTCTTCCCTTGGGTTAGGTTCTGTGCATCAGATGCCTGTGGTTTTGCAATATTCGTCTTGACATATTCTAGCAATCCATTGCCATCCAATATCACGTCCATGTGATCCTTCCATGCAATGAAATTAGAGCTGATTTCCAAGGCATACTCTAGTCTCATTTCGTTGAAGGTCATCTTCCCAACTCTATAGAGATCTTGCTACACTGAAATGAAAAATTGATCCTCCTAAGAAACAACTTCGAAATTCATGTTCTAATGTGAATCTTGCTATGATACCATGTAGAAATTATGGGTATAATTGAAAATGCTCAAGAAATTTTAACCTAAATCAAGAGACACAATTCTACTCTATTGTTCTATGGACATTAATTTACAATTCCGAACAACAATCTCAGACATGCAATAAGAAATAACTCACATGCATAGTATTTTTCTAGGGGAAAGAAACTGTTAAAAACCCCTTAATATTGTTTTAATTAAATAAGATGAATAGAGATGGATTGCAATTACTAGCTCAGTTTGGCTCAACCTGCAAGTATAAAACCTATCTCTCTCCTCAATGAAAAGCTCTAACCCAGACTTCGTCAATTTCTGCCTCAGCTTGAGCCCCTATTTCCTTGCACAATTCTTGAGGACATTAGGCCCCTGTTATTTAGGAATTTCCTCCAAAATGATTGTGCAATTCCCAAGGTTGATCATCTGACTTCATGCAACACTTGTATACTCAAGACTAGTCTACAACTAATGTTGCACTGCCTTGGAATCTCCACCACAGCTGGGAAACTTAAATTCTTTGCATGCACTAGTTTTTTAGGATGATTAATCAGTTAAATAGATGATCATTGAGTTATATTATTGTCCCACTGCACAATTGACCTTCCACTAGTTCCTCCAACAGTTAGAACTAGTTTTACTGAAAACAACTTGAAATCACTGACCTTGACCTTGATTACTACAAATTAACAATCACACATGCTTAACTGAACTCCAACTCCTCTAACTTGAATTTATTGAGCTAACTAAGTGACAAGAGCCATGTCACACAAGTTAACTAAATCCAAGCTGTTTGCTGGCATGGAAATTCAATTTTTCTCAATTTGACCAAGGCAAAATCAAATTGAGACTTTCTTGCTGCATTTTTCAACAAAACCAAGTTAAATTTATCTTAAAACCCGAATCTATCGAACATGGAGAGATAAAGAAAAAATTAAGGTGTAAATTTTGTTATCATTTAATTTCATTTCATGAATTAATCCTTGCATATAAATGATAAAAAAATTACACTTAAAGAAAATTGATTCCTCTCGGTGGCGCTTGATAAATTGGAGTTTAGGATGGATCTACATTGGTTTTTTTTAGATGTTGTCATCTACATATGTACATATGAAAGTTTTTTTTTGCATGGACATATGTACACATGTAGTTATTTATTTTTCATTGTCATGTAAAATTTACATAACATTTGTCCTATGCTAGCCTATAGAGCACCTTCCAACTCTCGATGCAATTAACTAAGAATAGAGACCAATCTTTTTTCTTCATTGATCTGAATTTAAACAAGAGAGCAACAAATTATAGATATAACCATACACATAGAGATGCAGCGTTAATAAAGCTTCATTTCATTAATATTAAAGAACTGAAATATGCTTACACATAGAATGGAAGTAAACTAGCTCGGGGCAATGGTATTTTATCTCTGAGAAGAGATATGGTAGCTAGATGCCTTTGAACTGTGTTACAATGAGGCTTGAAGGCCTATTTATTATTGAGAAACAATGGAAAACCCTAAACATCCAAAAACCTAACCCTGGGAGATGAAACGCCAAACTATGGGCCCCGTTGGGGTAAGTTCGTACATCAAATTCCCGGGGTCGTAACTTTGGCATACAATCTTTTTTTGACATGCACGATACCTCATTAGAAAGATCTATCTGAGTACTACAACTGCTGACAGGGAATAGACAGCTATATAAGTGATTTTCCCAAAAAAACGTTGTTTAGGGCCTCAAAACAGCTTTGGAAGTTCGGGACCCAAAAAAATGCCAAAAATAGTAAACTGTGCGATAATTAAGGAAACTAAAAAACTGAAAGAAACAATGGTGGGAGTCCAAGTGGAATAGGCGGTGGCCACCAATATCCACCTAGATCATTCCTCCCACCTTAGGAAGAAATGGTCCCCATTGCATTGAGTTCCTCCATGAGATGAAACTTCTGTTGAACTTGGTCCCTAGTAAGCCACTTGCCCTGGTGAAGGAATTGGCCTGCTTTGACGACTCGATATAGTTGGATCCTTTGATGTCGGATGTTCTTGATACATGTGTCCATGATTCAATCATTTGTGGCTTTTTCCCTGCAGTCTGGGTTTAACTCTGTTGGTGTGAGTTGTTCTGCAATGTCAGATGTGTCCAACAATGGTGGAAAGTAGGATCGAAGGCGGTCCACATTGAACACTAGGTGCAGACCAAGGAATGGTGGAATACTAAGCTCGAAGTAAGTTTCCCCTACTGCCTTGGTGATGGTGTATGGACCATATCGGAGTGGGCAAAGCTTACAGTGGGGCCCAGCGAGGTGCTCCTTCTGCAAATGAAACCAAACTTTGTCACCCACTTGGAATTTGTGTGGCACTTGATGCTGATCATGCCGCTACTTGTACTTAGCATTAGCTTTGTCCAATATGTCATGGACCTGTTGGCATATGTGCTAAAGGTGCTCAATGAATTTGTTTGCCTTGTTGGCTTCAGACTAGACATGAGATGAATTTGCCTGAGTGGCTGCAAATGGTATGGCCACATCAATGGGAATTAGTGGCTGGAATCCCAAGCCCACCTGAAAAGGGATGTGGCCAGTTGAGATGTGGAGAGTCCAGTTATATCCGTGCTGGACATAGGGGAGGCTCTCATCCCATGTGCATGGATGCGTTGAGTTGTACATGCGCAGAATGTGTACGATCATCTTGTTGACGACCTCTATTTGGCCGTTAGTTTGGGGATGGAAAGTTGTGGACCTAGTGAGCTTGGTGTCCAGCATCGACCAGAGACTGGACAAAAATGTACTGAGGAACCTGTTGTCTCGATATGAGATGATAGACTGTGGGATACCAAAGTGTACCCATACTCATTCAGAGAAGAGTTTAGCAGTGGATTCTACTGTGATATTCTTCTTGCAAGCCACCATAATGGCCATCTTTGAGAATCTTTCGATAACCATAAAACATAGTTGTTTCCATGCTTAGTAGAAGGAAGGCTCGAAATGTAATCCATGGAGATGGATTCCCAAGGTCGACTAGGGGTAGGAAACAGGGTATAGAGGCCTTGCTTCTTGATGGTCGGTTTGGAAATGAAGTAGGAAGTGCAGGATCTGATGTACTTCCCGACATCTTGTCGAAGATTCGGCCAATAGAAATACTTTTGCAGTACTACCACTGTTTTCTTGACCTCGAAATGCCCAGCAACCCTACTATAGTGTGCTTCCCAAATAATCTTGGCACAATCACTTGAAGGAACACAAAGGTGTCCCAAGTGGCATAACAGTGCATCTTGGAGGTAAAAATCAAGAACTTGTTGACCCTCCAAGAGCATCTAGTATGTGTGCTCAAATTATGGGTCACTTTTGTAGAGAAGTGGTCAATCAAAAGTCTTGTGCCCACAAGAGTTGAGCACGGTGTTTAACGCCATGATTGGGGGTCGGCTGAGGCAGTCTAAAACATTATTGGTGCTTCCCTTCTTGTACTTGATATTCAAATTTAATTGTTGTAGGTATGTGGACCACTTTTGATGGCGATCATTCTGCAACTTCCCTTGTGTCTGTATGAACTGCAGGGGTCAGTGGTTTATGTGGATGATCATTTCCTTCCCCAAAATGCAAATTTTCTGTTGTCGGCAGGCCTGCACAATGGAATACATATCTTTGTCATAAGTGGGATACTTCCGGACTGTGTCTAAAGTGTCTTACTGTGATATTCCACTGGATGCCCCTGTTGAGTAAGGACTACCCCAATAGCATAGTCAAAGGCATATGTCTCGATCTCAAATGGTTGTTTTAAGTTTGGTAATGTGAGCACTGGTGTAGAGAAGAGGCGATGTTTCAACTCTGCGAACACCTTCTATTGAGATTCAGACCAATTTTTTTTTTCCTTCACTCCTCCCTTGGTGACTTGACTCAAGGGCCAAGTGATATGAGAGAATCCCAACACGAACTTGTGGTAGAAATTGGCAAGACCCAGAAAGTTACGGAGCTCTGTCAAAGTGGTTGGGGCTGGCCAATCCCGAATGCCTTGGATCTTGGTTGGATCCACATGCACCCCTCGTTCATCAATAATGTATCCCAGATACTGAACTTGGGTCATGCCAAAAGTGAATTTCTCCAAATTAGCACATAGCTTGTGTTGTCGCAGTGTTTGGAGAACCTGTCGGATGTGGTGGAGGTGCTCTTCCCAACTTTGGTTGAAGATCAGGATGTCATCCCAGTATACCACTACAAATGAGTTGGTGAATGGCCACAAGATGTCATCCATTAGCCTCGTGAAGGTTGCAAGAGAATTTGTCAACCCAAAAGGCATAACCAACCATTCGAAAAGGCCCTCCTTGGATTTGAAGGAAGTCTTCCACACATCGGAGGGTTCAATTGGTACCTGGTGATATTTGGACTTCAAGTCAATCTTGCTGAAATATTCCCCCCCTTGAGTTGGTCTAGATGGTCATCAATCCGTGGGATTGGGTACCTATTCCAGACAGTGATCTTGTTCAACGCCCAATAGTTAATATAGAGTCTCCAAGTCCCATCCTTCTTCTATACCAGCATGATCAGGCTCCCATAGGGCGATGAGATTAGGCAGATGTGACCTCTCTATAGCAGCTCCTGAATCTGCCTCTTGATTTTGTCGTTCTCCAGAACAGAGCACCGATAGATGGTCCATTGGGAAACAACTCACCTGGGGTCAGATCGATGGAGTGCTTGACTTGGCAGTGTAGAGGCACACCCGCGGGGGAGGTGAAGATGTCCTCATACTCCTCCATGACCTTGTCCATCTGTTGTTGTCATGCAGAGGGGCCCTGTCTGAAGGTCATGGACACTGTCTTCTTCTTTCCTTGAAGGCGTATCATTAAGAAAACAAATTTCCTGGTTTTGGAAATGAGCTTACTACATTGTTTTGCAGTAACCAAAGAGATGGTGGTAGGCGGTGCTACCTCCAGTATCCTGTACATCTTATTTCCCAAGGTAACAATAACAGTGTGAGGCCTTGACTCATACACAATATGTTGCTTCCACAAGTATGGTTGGCCTAATAATACATCATAAACATCAAGAGGAGCAACGTCACATAATACCTCATCCATGAAGGGCTTGATGTTGTATGGAAGGCGACATTGTTGGCTGACTCGGAGATCCTGTCCTTGGTGAAGCCACCCGATGGTGTATGACTATGGGTGTGTTGTGGTTGGTAAGCCAACCGCTTCATGACCTCTGTTGAAGTGAGGTTCTTTTGGCTCTCATTGTCGACAATGAACTATAGAGGGGAACCCTTTACCCACATCTAGGAGTGGAAGAGGTTCTCCTCCTCCTCTGGATCTTCGAGTTCCTCCTTCTCGATCTTCGTGGTGGCAATAGTGACATTCGGCTCTACATCGATAATCTGCTTCTTTGTCATTCCCCTTGTTAGGTTCTGACTTAGGGTCAAAATATGCATCTGATTCAGAAGCCTTTAGCTTGGCCACCAGTGACTGCTTGGCCCAACACTCACTTGTGTTGTGAGTGGAGCTCTTATGGAGCTCACACCACTTTCCTGTGTCCTTCTTCAGCTTCGCGATGTTGTTCTTTGCATGCGGCTATGGTGGGTTGTCCTGGGCCACCCCGCCTTGGCTTTTTCCTTTGTTCTATGGTTTGGGGGCACCTTTCCCTTGCTTCAGATTCGCAGATGCAAAGTCTTTCTTTTTATGCTTAAGCTTATACTCGATCTTGACAGTGTATCGGTACATCGTGCTGAACGAGGAGATGTCCAGGAACTCCATCTCATCCTAGATGTACCTGTGTAGGCAGCCACGGTACTTGAGTACTAAATGTTTCTCAGAATCCTTGATACCCAACTTCGTGCGAAGGGTATGAAAACAATTCGTAAACTTCGGTAAGTCTTGGTCACTTCCCCATCATATCGTAATCCACTTTATGTATTTATCCTCATAGCTCCCGACAGAGTAATACTGCTCCTTGATGGCATCCCAGAATGAATTCCAAGTGGATGCGACTGAAAATAGTGATGGCGTACTTTCATCCTTTTGCTCATAGTAGGTTTCCCGCTAGTCCTTAACGTGGGGGCGTATTTGAGAAGAGAAAAAGTAATATTTTCCCGACTAGAAAAATCATGAACAGAAAAATATCCTTCTAGCATATATAACCATTTATCTATTGCGCATGAATCTCTTTGACCCTCAAATATGGGAATGTCAAAGTTTACTTGTACCTTAAAAGGAGTGGCGCCTCCAAAGTGGTTGTTGGATGTGGATGTGCCGCTAGTGGGCAACTGTTGAAGGATCTAGGCAAAGTTATCCATCATCGCATTCCTTTGTTTCTAAAGGGCCTCCTCGAGCAATATTTTGATAGGATCTCCTGCTCTCTCGTCTTTCTTTTCTTCCCCCATGGGCAGTCGTCAGGGTTTGCGAGGCTTATCTTGCAAAGGTTCAACTAGATCGAGCCCTAACTCCTTATACCCCAACCTCGTTAGGGACATGCAAAGAAGGATCGAGAAAGATCAAACTAATCTGATACCATTTATCTGAATTTAAACAAGAACGCAACAATTTATAGATATACCATAAACACAGATATGTAGCGGAAATAAAACTTCATTTCATTAATATCAAAGAACTGAAATATGCTTACATACAGAATGGAAATAAACTAGTTCGGGTAATGGTAGCTTATCTCCATGGGGGCTTCACTTGGGGAGGAATACCATAGCACATGGGTTCATATTGGGGGATATATATTTAGGAAAAAATGACATAATATATTGGTTAATATATAGGGGGTAAATGGTTTTTATATTAGCAAGTATAAAACATGAAGCTCAAAGTTAATGAAAAAATATAAAGGGGTATAAAAAATGTTAATGAAAAAATGGATACCTAAAATATTTAGTGAAAGTAGGGGCTTTTTAAATTGGGAAGGTGTATTGGGTTTGTATTGGCAGGGGGTTAAATAATGTGATTTTTACAGGCATTTTCAAATATGTAGTCAAATTAAGGGTATTGTTTAGTATGCCATGAACGCACGTGATATGTTAGAGTTCATTGAGTGAAACCCCCATGCTTATCTCTGAGAAGAGATGTGGCGGCTACATGCCTCTGAATTGTGTTACAATGAGGCTTGAAGGCCTATTTATTTTTGAAAAACAATGGAAAAACCTAAACATCCAAAAACCTAACCCTGGGAGATGAAACCCCAAACTATGGGCCTCGTTGGGGAAATTTGGTACATCAACTTCCCAGGGTCGTAACTTTGGAATACGATCTTCGTTTGATGCGCACGATACCTTGTTAGAAATATCTACCTAAGGACTACAACTGCTAACATTGAATATTGAGTTGTATAAGTGGTTTTACCAAAAAATGTCGTTTAAGGCCTCAAAACGGATCTGGAAGTTTGGGACCCGAAAAACTACCAAAAATAGTAAATCGTGTTATAATTAAGGAAACTGAATAACTGAGAGAAACAATGGTGGGAGTCCAAGTGGAATAGGCGGGTGGCCACCAATATCCACCTGGATCATTCATTGTCTACAAATTAAAAAATAAATAAAATCTTTTCTTTATTTGTAACTTATGAGCATAAACAAGTCTTCATTTCTTTTCTTATTACAAACTAATTAAGCGAACATGTTTTTCCCTATTTCCAACTCATAATCAAAAATTAATCTTTGTTATTATTATTATTGTCATGTAGTAAAATGAACAATAACTCTTCATAACTGACAAATGTCCATAATATGCTGGGAAATATATTCTTCCCATGTGAAACCTTAAATTAATGATATTTAGCATTTTCTTTCAACAATAAAAATTAGCATACATA
This sequence comes from Pinus taeda, assembly GCA_000404065.3. Taxonomy (NCBI): domain Eukaryota; kingdom Viridiplantae; phylum Streptophyta; class Pinopsida; order Pinales; family Pinaceae; genus Pinus; species Pinus taeda. The sequence continues at coordinate 282,303 of APFE030071166.1, forward strand.
ACTTTTAAAGCTAATTCTTAAAAAAATTACTCTTGAGATAATGGATATTGTATTGATCATACATAAATTGAATAGTACTCAATCCTTATTTTAATTTTGAGGAAACTCATGCTACAAACATTATCATGATATAACTTTCAAACACAATAATTGATCATATTAACATAAAATCTTGAATGCATTTAGATAAATCATGGTTTTGGATGTCCAAATATATTTACAACCACTAGCTATCAAATAGTATATTGTCACTTATTTTATTTTGGAAAATATTATTCATATTAATAAGAAAAATTATTCATCAAAATATACAAATGGGTACAACAACCTAAATGCCAAAGGAAAGACCTTTACATTAAATTGTGCCTTAACAGAATAATTAAGAATATCTCTCAGAATGAGAATTTGTTTAACTCTGATATGTTTAAGTCAAACCTTAAGCCAATATTCTCTATAAGAAACTAGATGATACACTAAAATTAAATGTGAGTTTACATTGCAATTTTTGTACAAAATATAAAATAGAAACTTGCTAGTAGTAAATCCCTCAATCATGGAAATGACAAATGGGATCCACATCACCAACATTTAAATTGATCTCATTGAAGTAAATGTGTACCAAATGAAGTCCAACACCCATGAGCAAAATCACATTTTGAAATTAAATAGTGAAGTATTTCACATTAGCTATAATTTGAACATGTGTCAATTGTGAATATCAACTTAAAAAAGGCATCCCTTGAAGGAAAGGCCTTAAAACACTAGCAACCATGCAAAGACCACACCTTGTAGGAGATTCAAAAGAACCACACTATACATATGCAATTCGTCCTTTTTGCTTCCACATATGAGAGACTTTAGTGTATATCCAACTTTTGTTGAAGAGATGTGATTAGTGAGGTATTGGCATATCCATATAGGTTTGTCATTCCATTTGGGTTTATCATACTTCCACACATAATCCCGCTAAATAAAACACAAATCCCACATATTGAATTTTTATACTTCATTTACAGAAATCCACATGCACCCCTCGTTCATCAATAATGTATCCCAGATAGTGAACTTGGGTCATTCCAAAAGTGCATTTCTCCAAATTGGCACACATCTTGTGTTGCTGCAGTGTTTAGAGAACCTGTCGGATGTTGTGGAGGTGCTCTTCCCAATTCTGGCTGAAGATCAGGATGTCATCCAAGTATACCACTACAAATGAGTTGGTGAATGGCCGCAAGATGTCATCCATCAGCCTCATGAAGGTTGCAGGAGCATTCGCCAACCTGAAAGGCATAACCAGTCATTCGAAAAGGCCCTCCTTGGCTTTGAAGGTAGTCTTCCACATATTGGAGGGTTCGATTGGTACTTGGTGATATATGGAATTCAAGTCGATCTTGCTTAAATATTTTTCCCCCTTGAGTTGGTCCAGAAGGTCATCAATTTGTGGGATCAGGTACCTATTCCAAACAATGATCTTGTTCAGCACCTGATAGTCAATACAAAGTCTCCAAGTCCCATCCTTCTTCTGTACCGAGACGATTGGACTCCCACAGGGCAACGAGCTCGACCGGATGTGACCTTTCTGCATCAGCTCCTGAATCTACCTCTTGATTTCGTCATTCTCCATAATAGAGCGTCGATAGATTGGTCCATTGGGAAATGATGCACCTGGGGTCAGATCGATGGAGTGCTTGACCTGACAGTGCAAAGGCACCCTTGTGGGGGAGGTGAAGATGTCGTCGTACTCCTCCACGACCTTGTCCAACTGTTGTTGTCATGCGGAGGGGCCCTGTCTAGAGGTCATGGCCACCATCTTCTTCTTTCCCTGAGGGCGTATCATCAGGAAAACAAATTTCCTGGTTTTCGAAATGAGCTTAAATGAGTTTATTGTATTGTTTTGCAGTAACCAAAGAGATGGCGGTAGGTGGTACTACCTCTGGTATCCTGTACAACTTATTTCCCAAGGTAACAATAACAACGCAAGGCCTTGACTCATACACAACACATCGCTTCCACAAGTATGGTTGGCATAATAACACATCACAAACATCAAGAGGAACAACATCACATAATACCTCATCTGTGATGGACTTGATGCTGTATGGATGGTGGCAATATTGACTGACGCAGAGATTCTGTCCTTGGTGAAGCCACCCGATGATGTACGTTGTGGGTGTGTTGTGGTAAGTAAGCCCAGCTGCTCCACGACCTCTATTGAAATGAGGTTCTTTTGGCTCACGCTGTCGACAATGAACTGTACTGGGGAACCCTTTACCCACATCTCGGAGTGGAAGAGGTGCTCCTCCTCCTCTGTATCTTCAGGTTCCTCCTTCTGGATCTTCGTGGTGGCAATGGTGGTGTTGGGCTCCGCATCGATAATCTGCTTCCCTTTGTCATTCCCCTTGTCAGGTTCTGACTCAGAGTCAAAACATGCATCTGATTCAGAAGCCTTCAATTCAACCACTAGTGACTCCTTGGCCCAACACTCACTTGTGTTGTGACTGGAGCTCTTATGGAACTGACACCACTTTCCTATGTCCTTCTTCAGCTTCATGATGTTGTTCTTTGCTTGCGGCTTTGGCGAGTTGTCCTGGGCTGCCTCGCCTTGGCTTTGTCCTTTGTTCTGTAGTTTGGGGGCACCTTTCCCTTGCTTCGAATTTGCAGATCCAAAGTCTCGCTTTTTCTGTTTAAGCTTCTACTCGATCGTGACAGCGTATCGATATGTCGTGCCGAGCGAGGAGATGTCCGAGAACTCCATCTCTTCCTGGATGTACCTGTGTAGGGAGTCGCGGTACTTGAGTACCAAAGGTTTCTCAGAATCCTTGATACCCAACTTCGTGCAAAGGGTATGAAAAACATTGGTAAACTTTGGATCTTCTTGGTCCCTTCCTTGCCGTAGCATGGTCCACTTTATGTATTTATCCTCATAGCTCTCAACAGGGTAGTACTACTCCTTGATGGCGTCCTGGAACGAATTCCAACTAGTTGCATTGAAAACAATGAGGGCATGCTTTCATCCTTCTACTCATAGTAGGTTTCCCACCAGTCCTTAACGTGGGGGGCAGCTTTGAGAAGAGAAAAAGTAATATTTTCCCGACTGGAAAAATCATGAACAAAAAAATATCCTTCTAGCAGATTTAACAATTTATCTACTGCGTCTGCATCTATTTGAACCTCAAATATGGGAATGTCAAAGTTTACTTTTACGTTAAAAGGAGTGGCACCTCCAGGCTGCTGGATGTGGATCCGTCCTTGGTGGGCAACCATTGAAGGATCTGGGCAAAGTTATCCATCATCACATTCCTTTGTTTCTCAAGGGCCTCCTCGACCAATATTTTGATAGGATCTCCTGCTCCCTCGTCTTTCTTTTCTTCCCCCATGGGTGGTCATCAGGGTTTGCAAGGCTGATCTTGCAAAGGTTCAACTAGATCGAGCCCTAAATCCTTATACCTCGACCTCATTGGGGACATGCAAAGAAGGATCGAGAAAGAGAAGACCACTCTGCTCCCACTGATCCGAATTTAAACAGGAACACAACAAATTACAGATATAACCATACACACAGAGATGCAGCAGAAATAAAACTTTATTTCATTAATATCAAAGAACTGAAATATGCTTACATACAGAATGGAAATAAACTAGCTTAGGTGATGGTAACTTATCTCTAAGAAGAGATGTGGCAGCTACATGCCTCTGAGTTGTGTTACAATGAGACTTGAAGGCCTATTTATTATTGAGAAACAATGGAAAACCCGAAACATCCAAAAACCTAACCCTAGGAGATGAAACACCAAACTATGAGCCCCATTGGGATAAGTTGCTACATCAACTTCCCAGGGTCGTAACTTTGGCATATGATCTACGTTTGATGCCCACGATACCTCGTTAGAAAGATTTATATGAGGACTACAACTGCTGACAATGAGCATAGAGTTGGGTATGTGGTTTTCCCAAAAAAACGTCGTTGAGGGCCTTGATCCGGAAGTTCGAGACCCGAAAAACTGCCAAAAATAGTAAATTGTGCTATAATTAAGGAAACTGAAAAACTGAAACAAACAATGTTGGGAGTCCAAGTGGAATAGGCAGGTGGCCACCAATATCCACCTGGATCATTTATTGTCAACAAATTAAAAAATAAATAAAATATTTTATTTATTAGTAACTTATAAGCATAAACAAGTCTTCATTTCTTTTAATTTCTTTTCTTATTACAAATTGATTAAGCGGACATTTTTTCCCTATTTCCAACTCATAATCAAGAGTAAACCTTTGTTATTATCATTATAGTCATGTAGTAAAATGAACAATTACTCTTCATAACTTACCAATGTCCATAATATGTTGGGAAATATATTCTTCCCATGTGAAACCTTAAATAAATGATATTTAACATTTTCTTTCAATGATAAAAATTAGCATACATAACTTTGAAAGCCAATTCTTAAAAACTTTACCCTTGAGATAATGGATATTGTATTGATCATTCATAAATTGAATAGTACTCAATCCTCATTTTAATTTTGAGGAAACTCATGTTAAAGACATTATCATGATATAACTTTCAAACACAAAAAAATGATCATATTAGCATAAAATGTTGAATGCATTTAGATAAATCATGGTTTTGGATATTCAACTATATTTACAACCACTAGCTATCAAATAGTATATTGTTACTTATTTTATTTTGGAAAACATTATTCATATTAATAAGAAAAATTATTCATCAAATATACAAATGGGCACAACAACCTAAGTGCCAAAGGAAAGACCTTTACATTAAATTGCGCCTTAACAGAATAATGAAGAACATCTCTCAGAATGAGAATTTGTTTAACTCTGATATGTTTAAGTCAAACCTTAAGCAAATACTCTCTATAAGAAACTAGATGATACACTAAAATTAAATGTGAGTTTACATTACATTTTCGTACAAAATATAAAATAGCAACTGACTAGTATTAAACCCCTCAATCGTGGAAATGAAAATTGGGATCCACATCGCCAACATTTAAATTGATCTCGTTCAAGTAAATGTGTACGAAATGAAGTCCAACACCCAGGAGAAAAATCACATTTTGAAATTAAATAGTGAAGTATTTCACATTAGCTATAATTTGAACATGCATCAATTGTGAATATCAACATAAAAAAGGCATCCCTTGAAGGGAAAGCCTTAAAATACTAGCAACCACACAAAAACCACACCTTGTAGGAGATTCAAAAGTACCACACTATACATATACAATTCATCCTTTTTGCTTCCACATATGAGAGACTTTAGTGTATATTCAACTTTTGTTGAAGAGATGTGATTAGTGAGGTATTGGCATATCCATATAGGTTTGCCATTCCATTTGGGTTTATCATAATTCCACACATAATCCCTCTAAATAAAACACAAAGCCCACATATTGAATTTTTCTACTTCATTTACAGAAATCTATTAATGAATATTTCAAATAGCATGATGGTCTCATCCAATTATTTTAAATTACTGCAAGAGATTATGCCAAGTCCTCCATAATCTAGTTCTCTTTTCCCTTTTCTGGATGCTTTCTTAATAGAGAAGTTTGTGCACATAAACAAGATCTGATTATTGTTTTTCTCAAATCCAAATCAATGTTAATCAAGATTCATGAGGTGAATAAAATATAAAGATGAATTTCATTCACACTTTCTAAAAAAATTGTAGCACATATGAATTATCAATTTTGAAATTTCACAAAACAAAACAACATCAATAAATAAAACTAAACCCTTGTTTCTATAGTATTTTCCAAAATTTATCAAAAAACATATTTATAATTGAAAATTTTGCTACCATTTATTTATCTATTATATATTTGGTTAGTTTCCAATATATAAATATTTG
>APFE030071166.1:302448-313686 GCA_000404065.3 Pinus taeda
AGAACATTTGATTTCTTGTAAAATGATGTGTATCTAGAGAAGGATAGCTCTTATTTGGTTTGTTTTTCATTAGAGAGTCTTAGACTCCTAGGAAGGTTAGATTTGTCCGCAAGTATAACTCATTCCGCGTGACAACCCCTAAACTAGACTGTGGGTTGCATTAAAGTCAGATTTTGTGTTGCCTCGGATGGCCTAGGAATCCTTGTCAGTGAATGGAAAGATGTACAGTAAAGCCTAAAGGTGGTTTTCTCTCCATTGAGCCTAGTAATCCTAGGTTTGGGATAGGTCGTAAAGCCTGGAGAGTGGGTCTCGATTAAGCGCCTAGTGATCTGGGTTTGGATTGCCGTAAAGCTTGAGATAGTAGGAGACAAGAAAATTCCTCATGGTGTAGGTGGAGAAATCCGGTGGCATCCATGCTTGTTTGGCATAGTGATCAGGTGGCGGTCATGGTAAAGCATGTTATGATGTGTTCATCGTGTTGTCCTAGTGATCCAAGAAGGATTATAGTAAAGCCAAGTTTCTATTGATGTGGGTGGGGTGGTTTAGCCTCAGTATACCCTGGTTGAGTTATTTTGGTTTGAGTCCCACATTCATGCTTGGAATATGGCATGGGGGTGAATGGATGAAGAGAGATTTGGTTCATCCATTCTATGGTTGGGTGGAACGTGGTAGTCCCATCTTCGGTTAGTTCACTGCATTCATTAATGAAAAATTCATTCCCTTGATTTCTATGTGCAAATGTACTAAAGTATATATGGATTTTGGTGGCTGATATGTTTATTATATTTATGTTCCTATTATGTTGGTTATATGTACATTTTGTGACAACAATTATATATGGACCTCAGCATGTTTTTACTTGTATTTAAATGGATATTGTATCTATGACCTAAGAAGTGATAAGGCAACAAAAGTCACGAGGAAACAATGGTTCATAGCAATTCTTAGATAAGTATGAGATCCCTACACTTAATTCTGCTATTTACACCTATAGATTACATGTTGATGATATGTTTGATGAAATGGTTGTCATGGCTAGTAAGGGTCTAGTTAAGGCCTTTATCAACTATTTACTTTTGTAACATTTTTTCCCTATACCTTACTTCATTCCGACCTTTCATTCCATTCTAGGAAGTGGTCTAGGCTCTGGGCATGAAAAAGTGGCTTAAATCCTAGGGTTGTTGGCACTTAACTAGCAACTTTAGTCCACAGTCGATGGCAAGCAGGCCTATGAGAGCGACTTTGGGTTTTTGGTCACTCCCTTTCTCATAGCATTAGAGTGATTATGGCCTAAGAGGTCCAAAACAGTAGTGGGATCTAGGGATAGGCTGTTTGAGTGGCTGACTTGTCTTCTGAGGGTTTTGCTGATGATGTTGGATGACTGCATGTGATGTTCCATTAATTCCACTTCCTTAAGGTCACCTAGGAGGTCAAATATGATCATAGTAGCCTCTCGTCTCATGTTTACCCCAGTTAGAATTGTTACTTGGGTGGATGTGGGAAAAAGGTGTTACATAGTGGTATCATAGCATGGTTCAACTCTCAGACTGAATGGGTTGAATGTGTGGTTGTCATGCATGAATTTCAGTTGCATGTGTGTCTCTTACACTTATATACTTGTTGCATTTGCTTGATGATGGATTAGGATTGTAGAATGGTTATCATGGAGAATTTGATGTTGATTTCATGAAGAGTATTCGACATGAGTATGTGACTGACTCTATATGTTTATTTGTTGCTTACATGTTGATTTTATGTCACCTACTTACATCCTTGTATGTTAAGTTACATTTCAATATTTTGATTACATGCATCAGTCTTGTAGGTTGATTACAAGAACTGATCGATTATGTTTGACTACATGTGGTTATGCGTATTATAGTTGGTTAGGCATTGCTTATGCATATTGTCGGTTGCAGGTAACAATGTGTACAATGGGGTAATGGTTGTTGTCATGCATGAGGTCATAGCATGCATTATTGATATGGCCTTACATTGATGGTTGGATCCTAGTTAGAGTGATGTTTATGTGTTGATTCATTTATTTGTGGATGTCTGTACACTGTTATGATTATGTTATACATGTATCACGCTGATTTGGTGATCTTGCAAACAAGGTATCCTCCCTGAGCTATACTAAGGTACATTGGTTTATTGTGATTTTTTTTATCTGACAAATTATGCATTGCAGGAAGAGAAATATAAAATGTCTAGCAAGGTGGTAGACTACGTTGAATCTCCCTATGCATCAGATGAGCAACGTGGTGTGGGGCATACTTCTGATTTGGCCGATGCATTTAGAAGTTTGAAGGAACATATAAGGAGTTGTAAGGTGGATAATGACCGGATCATACATGCACAAGAGAAGTAGGTAGAGGTGAATGCTATACTTATTCAGAGTTTATCAGACTTGCAACAACAAGGGCCGCTTCGGATCAGCCATGCACATGAGGATGGGACTAATGGAGCATATGGCAGTAGATCTCCCAGTATACATAGGTCAGATAGATTTGATACCATGTGAGATGGTAGGTTGCTGACACTCCGAATAGGAGGGTTGGTGAGTACATGTATTATTCTAGTTCTGGGTCTAATAGACATCATGATTGTCATCGCTATCATCCTTATATGAGGAATGATAGGGGATACTTTCTGGATGAATTCAAGAAAGAAAAACCACCCACTTTTGAATGAGATATTAAGAAGCCAAAAGATGCATATGCTTGGATACTTGGGATGAACAAATTATTTGAGTTGCATGAGTACACGGATAACATGAAGGCTATAATAACTATATTCAGCTTGAAAGGTAAAATAGAAATCTGGTGGGAAGATGTTAAGTGGGTTAGAGACATCAGGACAGGTGACTTGATCTGGCAGGAATTCAAGAGGCTTTTTAGGAAGAAGTACTTGTCAGAAAGGTATTTTTACAGTAAGGAAAAAGAATTCTACGAGCTAAAGATGGGATCAATGACGGATGAAGAGTACACAACCAAGTTTCTGGCGCTATTGAGGTATGTACCGTATCTTACTGATGAGAAGGCTAAAGTTCAACGATTTGTCAGTGGTTTTCCATTAGCATTTAGAGATCGAATTGAGTATGATGAGCCTCGGTCACTTGAGGAAGTCATTGGGAAACTAAAGCATTGGTATGAGCAATCAAAGAATAAGAATGAATCTTAGCATGGATGGAAAGGAAAGGACAAAGGTAAAGGTAAATGGAAGCCTAAGAGGACAAGGCCTTCACATGCAGATGAGAAAGAAAATGTGGCATCGCAAAAGAGATTTAATGCAGCTAGTGGAAACTTTTAGGGGCTAACATTTGCAAGTGGGCTAATTTTCCATGCTTTTTCCAAAAAAAAGATTCGTTAATTTCCATTTTTCCTAAAAATTATTCGCCCAAATTGTATAGTACAAAACTATTCTACTTTAAAATCACAAAATTTTTATATAGAGACTATATAGAATTATTATAAATTTGAATATTTTTACAAAACTATCATCAAACATTTTACATATTTCATATTATGGACTCGTGAGATTCGCTAATTTTTCTAAACTTTAAGATAAATTTCCATCCTTAAAATTTTCCTTGACTAGACAGGGACATGAGTCGCAACAACATCATAGAGGTGTTGGTATGGGTCGGTTGGAGTGTTGGACATGTGGCAAGGAACACCTTAAGAGAGATTGTCCACGGAATTAGGGAGGTAGGCCTCAGATATTCAGTGCATAGGAGGTGCAGACTATTCGGGACATTGGTCAGAGTATTCCACGTATCTATGCAGTGGTGGACAACAGGTAGGCAGAACACTAGGCATCTATCATTGAGATGGACGATAAGATTTGTGATCAAGTTTTTTCTATTTTGGTTGACCCTGGATCTAATTATAGCTATGTTAGTCTTGACTTGGTGGATAAGTGTTGTTTGAATAAGGTATTGCATGCAGAGTATTGGTTAGTGTAGTTAGCTACAGGTACGAAGAAGCGAGTTCATCATTGGGTAAGATCTTGCACATTTGATTTAAATGGTATGCCTACAACAACACATTTGAACTTATTACCGTTGGGTTCACACAATGTGCTATTGGGAATGGATTGGTTGTATCTACATAGAACCAAGGTTGACTGCTTTGACAAGGCCATTGAATGTGTTGATGACAATGGAGAACCAAGAGTATTACAAGGTAAGAAGAAAGTCACATCAGTTAGGATGGTGACAACTATGCAAGCAAAGTGTAGCCGCAAGAAAGGGTGCAAGCTATTTACAATACATATTTCTAGTGATAAGGGTAAGGAGGTTGAGGATGCATATGTGATGAACAAGTACCTGGTTTCATAGCAATTTAGGGATGTATTTCCTAAGGACATTACAAAGTTTCCACCTTATAGGGAGGTAGACTTTTCTATTGAGTTAGTGCTAGGGGCAACTCCAGCATCAAAATCACCTTACAGGATGAGCACACCTGAGTTGGTTGAGTTAAAATTGCAACTAAAGGAAATGTTGGATAGGGGATACATTAGGCCAAGAGTATCACCTTGGGGCGCACCAGTCTTGTTTGTGAGGAAGAAAGATGGTACCCTCATATTATGCATTGATTACAGGCAGTTGAACAAAGTGACGATCAAGAACATATATCCTTTGCCAAGGATTGATGATTTGTTCAATCAGTTGAAGGGAGCAGCAATGTTCTCGAAGATTGACTTGAGATCCGAATATCGTCAGATACACATCAAAGAGGAGGACAATACAAGACTACGTTCAGGACCAGGTATGGGCATTATGAGTTTGTTGTTGTTCCATTTGGCTTAACTAATGCTCCATTTACATTCATTTATTTGATGAATAGTGTGTTGTGTCCATATTTGGATAACTTTGTTATTGTGTTCATTGCTGATATACTGGTATATTCTAAAAATGAGGAAGAACATGTCCAGCATTTAGCAGCAATGTTGAGGTTGTTGAGAGAGCATCAGTGGTATGCTAAGCTCAACAAGTGTAGTTTCTTTCATACTGAGGTGCACTACTTGGGACATGTTGTCTCTAAGGAAGGTATTGTAGTAGATCTAAAGAAGATAAGGGCCATCATGGAGTGGGTAGCTCCTAAGAATGTGGATGAGGTGAAATCTTTCATGGGTCTGGCAGACTAATATAGGAGGTTCATCATGAACTTCTCACAGATTGCTTATCCCATTACATCCTTGTAGAGAAAAGGTAAGAAGTTTGAATGGATTGAGGAGTGTGAGGCTATATTTGAGTAGCTTAAGTAGTTGTTGACACATGCACCAGTGCTATAGATTTCATATCCGAATAAGGAATTTGTGGTATGCACAGATGCTTGCAAGAGAGGGCTTGGTGGAGTCCTTATGCAAGACAGACAGGTGGTATGTTATGAGTCCTGGAAACTAAACGAGCATGAGAAGAACTACCCAACACATGATCTTGAGTTATCATCGATTATACATTGTTTGAAGATGTGGAGGCACTATCTTCTTGGCAGGCAGTTTGTTCTTATGAGTGATCACATTGGGTTGAGGTATTTGTTTGACCAGTCGAATCTGAATGCCAGGTAGGCTAGATAGTTGGCCATGATCAGTGAGTTTGACTTCGAGATTAGGTACATCAAGGGTAAAGAGAATAGGGTGGGAGATTCTCTCAGAAAATAGGTAAAAGTACATCACTTAGCAGCTATGAGCTCCTATGGGATGGAATTATAGGATAGGATCTTGTAGGCAGGACAACAGGATGTTAGATATATGGAGATTGTGCACAGGTTGTAACAAGGTGATAGTACAGGTACATGTACAGTTCATGGTATAGGTACCATGTACAGGTGCAGGTACATGTACAGGTACAGGTACAAGCACAGGTGCACAGGGCATGGACTATTGTCTTACAACAGATGGATTGGTCAGGTTCTAAGACAAGATATATCTATCGGATAATAGTGAGCTCACAAAGGTGATATTGAGGGAGTTTCATGCAAAACCATATTCAAGTCACCCAGGTTACCAGAAGACACTGACAACAGTGAAGAGATCTTACTATTGGCTGAAATTGAAGAGGGATGTAGCAAAGTTTGTGGCTAGATGTTTCGACTGTCAGCGAGTGAAAGCAGAATGTAAACATGTAGGTGAAATGCTACAACCGATCACGATTCCAGAATGGAAATGGGAGGTCATTTCCATAGATTTCATCATAGGGTTGCCGAAGATAGTGAAGTAGCATGATTCCATCATCGTCATTGTGGACAGGTTAAAAAAGGTTGCATACTTTGTTCCGGTAAAGTCTACATTCTCAGCTAGTGATGTGGCACAGGTATTCATTCGAGACGTGGTTAGACTACATGGTGTTCCAAAGAAGATTGTGTCAGACAGGGATGCGAATTTCACTTTCAAGTTTTGGAAGGAGTTATTTGTAGGTTTGGGCACCGAGTTGGCCTTCAACAAAACTTATCATTCGCAGAAAGATGGACATACAAAGAGGGTCAACAGGATATTAGAGGACATGTTGAGGATGTATGTAATGCATCAGCAGAGGAAGTGGGAAGAGTATCTTCCTTTGGTCGAGTTTGCATACAACAACGGTTATCAGGAGTCTCTGAGGATGAGTCCTTTTGAAGCATTATATGGGCGAAGTTGTAATACCCCCATTAGTTAGATTGATCTAGTTAGCAAAGTATTGATTGGACTAGACACGTTGGCAGGCATGGAACATGTTATGCAGGTAATCAAGAAGAATCTCAAGGAAACATAGGATAGGCAGAAGAGCTATGCTGATAGGAACATGTTGTTCAAGGAGTTCCAGGTTGGGGAACATGTGTACTTGCGCATCAAATTGAAGAAGAGATCCTTGTGGATTGGATCATGTGCCAAGCTGGCACCACAGTTTTGTGGACCTTTCAGTATCATTGAGAGGATTGAGCCATTAGCCTATCAACTTGCACTGCCTCCGACAATGAAATTCCATGATGTTTTCTATGTATATTTGCTTAAGTATGTGAAGGATGTTGATCATGTGTTTGACTTGTCTGTATTTTAGGTGGAACCAGATGGAGAATTCCAGCCGGAGCCTCAGTGTATATTGTAGAAAAAGGTTCTCATGCTCCAGAACCGAGCAATAGAGAAAGATAAAGTGCAATGGAAGCACTTTGGGCCCGATGAAGCTACACGGGAGATGGTGGATCAGATGCAGGCCATGTATCCTTCCTTGTTTTTCGGTTGAGGCAAAGCAACTTGATATGGTGGTTTGGTATTTGCTTATGGTGGTTTGGTATTTGCTTATGGTGGTTTGGTATGTTCTTATGGTGGTTTGGTATTTTCTTTATAGTGGTTTGGTATATGTTTTATGATGGTTTGGTATTTTATTTATGGTGGTTGATATATGCTTTATGATGGTTTGATATATGCTATATGATGTTTTGATATATGCTTAGACATGGTGTTTACTATATGTTTTGATATATGCTTTGGTATATGATTTGGCATATGTTTTGGTATCTATATTTTGATGATGTTGCTATATGTACACTAGTGTAGGGATGTAAATACCGTAACACGCTATGTTATAAAGCTCCACTATGCAGTATGGTTGTCGTGTTATTATGATATCATGTGGTTATGTTATCATGATGTTATGATGTCATGTAGATTGGCACTCAACAGGATGGTCATTGTAAATACCGTAACGAGCTGTATTATAAAGCTCCACTATGCGGTATGTTGTCATGTTGTCATGATGTTTTTTCTCTTGAGAAAATATTTCATTGTAAATATTGCATCGAGTTTTGTTATAAAGCTCCATGAGTAGTATGTCTTCTTCCTGCTTGTTGTTGAGGTATATGTGTGATTGAACACCGAGGACGGTGCCTCCCAAGGGAGAGGGTTTTGTAACAACTCCAGTGAAAATTCCATGTAATAAAGTTAAAAACAATAACCACAGATGAATGGGACACTTGTTCCAAGATGAATGTTGTGCAAGACATCCTAGGGGGTGTTCATTTGGTTGTTTATGGCTAAGGAAATTGGCAAAGGAAATGGCTAAGGCTTTGGATAGGAAAAATGGCATTTTTGGCACATTTATTTATGAAAATAATGGAAATTAGGAGAAAATGGAGGTGAAAGGTCATAGGTTGCATGTGAGGAGGAAAATCAAGGAAAATAATGGAAAATGAAGAAAATAGAGGCCTCATTCATAAAAAGGATTTTGAGGATTATTTGGTAACCTTTTGTCAGTTCAGTTTTGGACCACTTTCATTATTCTCTCTCTCTCATACTCTTGGACACTTTGAGTTTTCTTGGAGCACTTTGGCATTGGGGCAAGAAAGGAATAGAAGGCAAGAGGAAGCAAAGATCAACCAGGGAAACATGGGATCAATAAACTACAATAGAATTTATTGCAGGTATCAACTTGCATGTGTATTTTCCTTACTAGATTTGGCATGCATGGGATTGCATGTGTTTCTTTTCTACCATGGCAGGGGTTTTGCCAGGTGTGACAATGTTTTTCATCCTAGCCTTACCATTTTCGGATAGCCACGATGTGATGAGGGTTCTCATGTTTGGTTGAGCTAGATTTCCAGATGGATTCGAAGTTGATAGAGGTGGACCTCTAAAATGGTAGAACACATGGCCTATTAACCCCTGGACCAGACTATGGGTTGTGGTAAAGCCAGTTTTTTGTTGCCTCGGATGGCCTAGGAATGCTTGCCAGTGAATGGCAGGATATACGGTAAAGCCTAGAGGTGGTTTTCTCTCTGTTGGGCCTAGTAATCCTGGGTTTGGGATATGCGGTAAAGCCTAGAGAGTGGGTCTCAGTTTAGGGCCTAGTGATTTAGGTTTGGATTGCGGTAAAGCCCGAGAGACTAAGAGAGAGGAAAATTCCTCACAATGCATGTGGAGAAATCTAGTGGCATCCATGCTCATTTGGCCCAGTGATTGGGTGGCGATCATGGTAAACCCTATTATGATGTGTTCATCAAGTTGGCCTAGTGATCCGGGAAAGATTATGGTAAAGTCTAGTTTCTATTGATGAGGGTGGTGTGGTTTAGCCTCGGTATGCCCTGGTTGAGTTCTTTTGGTTTGATTCCCACATTCATGCTTGGAATATGGCACGGGGGTGAATGGCTAAAAAGAAATTTGGCTCAGCCATTCTATAGTTAGGTGAAATGTGGTAGTCCCATCTTCGGTTGGTTGATTGCATTCATTAATGAGAAATTCATTCCCTTGATTTGTATGTGCAAATGTACTAAGGTATATATGGATTTTGATGGATGATATGTTTATTGTATTTCTATTCCTATTATGTTGGTTATATGTACATTTTGTGACAACAACTATGTATGGCCCTCAACATGTTTTTACTTGTATTTGAATGGATATTGTATCTATGACCTAATAAGTGATATGGCAACAAAATATGTGAGGAAACAATGGTTCATGGTGATTCTCAAATAAGTATGAGATCCCTACACTTAATTATGTTATTTACAACTGTAGATTACATGTTGATGATATGTTTGACGAAATGCATGTCATGGCTAGTAGGGGTTTGGTTAAGGTCTTGATCAACTATTTACTTTTGTAGAATTGTTTTCCTGTACCTTACTTGATTTCGAGCTTTCATTCCATTCTGGGTAGTGGCTTGGGCTCTGAGTTTTAAAAAATGGCTTAAATCCCGAGGTCGCTAGCACAAAACTGGGAACTTTAATCCATAGTTGCAAGAAGGTAGGCCTATGAGAGAGACTTTGGGTTTGTGGTCACTCCCTTGCCCATAGAATGAGAGCGACTATGGCCTAAGAGGTTCAGAATAGTAGTGGGACCTAGGGACAGGCTGTCTAAGTGGCTGACTTGCCTTCTAAGGGTTTTGTTGATGATGTTGGATGACTGCATGTAATGTTCCATCGATTCCACTTCCTTAAGGTTACCTAGGAGGTCGAATCTAATCATAGTAGCCTCTCGTCTCATGTTTACCCTGACTGGGATGGTTACTTGGGTGGATGTGGGAGAAGGGTGTTACATACATATTCCCTTATATAATCAAGGTGAGGGACATACCAAGTTTCTCTTGCAAGGCCTTAGCTAGAGGTGGTGTAAAAGTGGTTCCCAATGTTAGAGCTCCTTGACCAATAAAAATATGATGTGGAGACTAATGTGTGGAGCTTACATTTGTGGGAAAAAGTAACGTGGATAAAAAAGGACAAAGGGTATTGAGGGATCAAACAAATGCTCTAAAGGATCATGGACGGACATGACAAGTGTAACTAATTGATGTTAAACAAAGCCTTGGTTGCCAAATGGTGAACCTAATGGGGATTAGTAGGTTATTTCAGACTAATAATGAAGTCAAAATTAAAATGGAGTACATAAATACAAGTAGCAAGAGGAGGATTGAATTGATCACATAATGAAGAGGACTCACAAAACCCTAGATGATCTCTATATGGTAATTGGAGATCATGAATTGGTAACGATTTGTTTACAATTCCAATGAGGCCAAAGTGTGGGGGGTGCATATATGTTGCGGAGGAGAGACACATGGATAACAAGGATGGCACCCATCCATGCAAATATATACCTTAGTCATCTAATTAGGGCACTTCATTCTTAAAATATGACACCTCTTTTATCAAACACAACTAACTAGGTGGTGTTGGAAAACAAATTAAGTTAACCAAGAACCAAGTAGGGATCTCACATCATTACAATATTTTAACATTTATTTATGGTTTTATGGTTTTAGACATGAAGTCATGAATCATTACAGGTGATATGTTATAGTACAATAATACATTGTGTCACTGGGTAAAATTCAAATAGGTGTAGGTCATGGTACAAAGAAAAATAAGATGACAACCATGTAGAACTGAAATTATCTCACAACAAAGGTCATGTGGAAAAACCAAATGCTTTTTGGGCTAAAAGGATGGAAAATAGTGTGAAAGAGGAGATTTTTCTAGAAATAATGTTAGGAATCATGTGACTTAGGAAGTGACTTCAAGCTAGGAATGTGAAGGAAGTGTGCTTAGAAATGTGATGTCTACAAAAGGGGTACATTAAGCTTAAGAGGGTTACCTTGGAAGAGTTGACTATCAGTTAGTAAAGTCAAGTAGACATAATATGTAAGCATGAGAAAATGGACCTTGAGGGAGTAATCATTAGGAAGTGATAGGTGCCATCAAAATTTAGTGTACTAGTGTAGATTTTTCACCCAATAAATGGTATTGTGGCATTGGTACT
>APFE030071167.1:3411-22355 GCA_000404065.3 Pinus taeda
TATCATCCCTGATCATCCATCTCAGATTAAGGCATCAACGCTCACTCCTACCTTGCCCCAAAGATTCCCCTGCAAAAACTGTGCTCAATCCCCGCACCTTGAATTGCACTCCCTCCAAATGCCACCAAAAAACCAAAAATCTTTAAATCAACCCCCCTTATCAATTTACTAGCCTAATATCTTTGATCCTAATTGGTCAGCTAATCATATTGAAAGATCTACCAAATCTGACCCGAGAGAGCCTTCTCATACCTCGTAGGGCTAGCTACGAGGTGAAATGGTTTGATGTAGCCTTGAGAGTTTGTCTATCTCAGCCTAGGTGAATTCCAAGCGCTAACAGGGATAGGGATATCAAAAAATACAATGTCCATTACCACACTTGTCATTGGGATCTAGGTCAAATTCACCACCAGGTCCTTGATCATCCCTAAGAACTTGACCCTCTTAGAGTTAAAAGAATAGAGATATTTATATGGTTTGGTTATCTCTAGACCCAATTTCTCCATTATTGATAGTGGCATCAAATTATGAGAATCTCCTAAGTCCAACATGAAGTTATGGAGCAAGAGGTCTTGTACTAATAGAATAACATAAAAAGGTGGTGGAAAGGGATCATGTTCTTTGACATGGGGTCCAAAGATGACCATCATCCTTTCTTCTTGGAGGTTTAAACTATTAGAAGGTTGGACTGAAACAAAAGGAAACATGAACTAAGATATTTGGGCCTTATAGGTGGGTTGTTTCAAGAGCTTGGATAATGGGACCTAGATCTTGACTTTCTCAAGCTCTTTCTGAAGATTGAAGATGGTAGGGATTTTTCTGCAGTGCTAACTTCTACAAGCTTCTTTTATTTTTCATGGATGGGTCCAGTAGGGGGAGGTGATTTATATTCTCTTAGCACTTCAGGATTATAGAAGTTCGGATCTAAGCACTCCTTCTTCCTTTGAATAATTGGATCTATAGGCCCTTTCCCCTTATCAACTGACGTAAGAGGCTCATGGGAGGAAGTTCCTTCATCCTGATCTTGTCCTCTTGATCTCTTCCTAGATGATCGTAGATCATATTTCTATTGCATTTGAGCCTACATGAGATCATAAAACTACTTATAGTACTCATTGATATCATCATCATCATTCATTGTTGCATCAAGGTCCTCCTCCTCTTCCTTGTATGTTCTAAGTTCTTGTCCTTCATCAGAGAAAGAGGAATACAAGTTCCCCTGAACATCACTTGTATCTAGTATCAGTTCCTCTAAATCATCTTCTATATCCAATGGAGGATGAATGTGGTCTTGTTACTCTTTCCTATGCCTTTGCATTAACTATAGGGGAGACCTTTTATATTGGGGATTGAAACCCCGATTGGTAGTAGGAAAGTTTTGTCATTAAAGGCTTTTGTTTTCTAGCTCCTTTTTTGTCAATTTATTTGATAAGTCCTTCATCAACTTATCCATCTCATTTATCCTTTGTTATTGGGATTCCCTCCCATTTGAGGAAGTTTCCTCCTCTTTTCCTTTTTTCTTCTCTCTAGGATCAGATATGCCTCTTGACTTCCCAGTTGAGGTAAAATTTTCTTCTACCTTGAGAGAATCAGTTTGAATTTGGTCTAAGAAATGAGACTTCCTATCTCTGAGTGTGAAGCCAAACTTTTATTCAAAGGCCCCATCAAAAACTACTTTGGAAGTGCCTTGTGGAGGTTTGAGTAGATTGTTGTACAACTTATTAGACTTTTTTATAAAATCTACGATATCTTCACCAGAATTCTTCTTTAGAGCATTAAACTTAGTAAGAATGTATCCATGATCTCTCTTCTCTCCCCACTTTGCAAAAAGGAATTATCCATTTCTTCCCAAGTGGTAATAGAATCATTCGACATGGATTTTAACCATTTCCTTACTTCCCCATCCAAAGGTTGGATGGAGAGCCTCAACACTACATCCTGGTGCTCAACATTCATATCTTCTGCAAAGGCACCGAAAATTTCTATGTGTCTTTGCATTGTTATGTTAGCTTCTTCATCATACCTGGGCAGGAGCTTGAGATAGTCTTATGGCATAGAACTTAAAGGTTCAAGCAGGTTTAAGGAAGCATATTTGTTTAACAAGGAACTTGGGACAACCATCTGGATCAGAGGTGGTGGTACTTGAATTATTGGAGGTGCCTGAGGTATGACCAATGATAAGACAACTAAATGATAGTGGAATGAGAAAATTTTCACACTATGAGTAAGGTTTCTTTGGAGTTTATCTTTTATCTCCTCAACTTCTTCTTTGACCTCTAGGGACACAATACTAAGTAGATTACCACTTTCTGGAGGATATACCATAACTCTAGGAGGAAATTCAGAACAATGAATTACAACCTTCTGTGAAATGGATGAAGATGTTTCAATAAATGAAGTATTTGGAATATTTTCTTTCCAAATCCTTCTGAATATTATTCTTTTTGGGTTAGATACAGATGGTCTTTTTGTGCTGAGAGGTATATGAGTAGGTATGGGACCTCTTATAAGCCAGAATGATCGGATAAAATTATAGACATTGGAGTCGTGAATGTGTTTATAAATGAATTGAAACATTAGAGTTGCCAATGTGAGAGATCTTCAACCCACACTTCCCTTGCTCACCTAGATGAGAGAATGCAAAGATTTTTCATACCTAGGGAAAAATATTCTAATATGTTCCCCAGTAACAGTGCCAGAAAGATGTTTTCACTTTTTCTATCACCTATAGTACAAGTGCTTCAAGTGATATAGAAGGCTTCCTAGAGACAACCACGGGTTGAAGGGGGAGACTAGTGCCTAAGACATCTTAAAGAGTGCTTAACATATTTATATTAAAGACTTGCATCACTTCGGTTTTCCACAAATAATGCAAATGAGTTTTATTCAAAACCATTCATATAGGTACAATATCTGAAGTTGATTGTACACAGGATTACTTAGGAAATAATCTTCAACTCATATGTGGCCAAATCATATTAGGAATGTGCAACGATTTAATTGTTGAAACATATGCAATGGAAGAAGACAGTTGAAGAGGAGTCCATCATAAAAAGCTTAAAGCCTAATAATTCTATATCTCACGACTCAGAGAGAAATGAAAGAGGGGAATATCTATGGAATGTTGAGATACATGGAGCGTTGTTTAAAGATTTAATTCTTACAACAATGAAGGCATTATTCACCAATGTTTTGATATAAATGAATCTGCATCTAAAGGAAATACATCTCACTGCTACTTAACATGTAATCTGAGAACATTTAACACATATGATAATACAAAGAGATAATAACATACTGCAAATCTAATAAGTTGGAATCACCTGAAACTTTGTATTAATCTCTTGAGAAAAACCAGCGTACATCAAGTTCAATACATTTCTATATGAAACCAGGAACAAGTCTCTTAAGAGAAGTCTTTTCCAAAAATTTTGAACCTTTTTCCCTTGTTTTATAAGGAGAGGGAGAGCTTGAAAACATTCATTGGGTCGTTGATTTATCATAATTTTCTCTTGTCTTTGACATTCATTAGGCCATTATTTCTAACCATCCATTGCACCATTTCACTCACTTACCACCTTTTTTACCATAATTCTTCATGACGTGTATCTATATGTCTAAGTGGTTAATTAACATAGTTTTCCTTTATTTTTAGTAGATTAAGAAGAATTTTGCATGATTTTAACTAATGATAGTTTAGCAAGTTCAACTTGCTACATATTTGTTAAGTTTTCGTAGCTACCTCCATGGTTGAGGTAGTAGAACCACTCTATAATGAAATCCGACACATGGAAATTGTTTCTAGAACCTCCAATATGGAATTTTATTGGTCAAATTCAACCCATCTCGCACATGTGGACCTCTAGGCAAAGATCAAGGGAAAATCGTAGCAGTATTGACCATTCAACTTCAAACACTTTTTCTGAGAAAATGAAAGTGAATATTAGAAGAAAAAAAACATCGGTTTTGTTCATAACGGGCCCAGTTAATTTTTTGATGTGCAGGTTTCCCAATTTCATTACCATTTGGGAGATATTTAGGGTTCTTTGGAGCACTATTCTGCAGTTACGTGAGCAAATAGTGCACTTATGTGTCAATAATCGCCCAGTCAAGCAAATAGAGGTTGGATAGGACTGTGCTTCCTAACATTCGTGGCAATTAGATGTCCATTTAATTATGATATTTAGCCATATTAATCTCCATGAATTTACATTGTAATCACTATATAAACACACCATTGAAACAGAGAAGGGGGTAATTTTGGATGTGACTGTCATACTGTGTTAAACAATTTGTTTTTATTACCTGAATGAAGATGCATATTAAACTTCCAATGCGCAATTAGTTGATACTTGAAGTTGATACCTCTTCTATTTCGGAGGGCCCCTGCAATAGGAGCGGCTTCATTTTATTTTATATTTTGCAATTAGGTGCTTTCATAGTTTTGATTTCGTAGATTCAATTGTTATGTTTTTATTATGATATTTCATTATCATTTCATTCTAGATGCTTAAATCATCTTTGACATCTCTTTAATTAGTTTCCAACATTCTATAGCATTAGTGCTTGTATATTTAGATCTTAATTATTTTCTAAGATTCCATAATATAGGTACTCTGTAAACTCTAGTTCGTTTCCATAGTTTTTGGCATATAATTTTGGCTTCAATAAATGAACAATTATTTCTAGAATTGTGGTTTCATTTCCAGCATTTCCTTTTCAATTACAATAGATGTCAAGCCGACGTAGATTTATTTTCTTTTGAAGATAGATTAAATCTATTTTTGCATAGAAGTTTATCATAGATTAGATTTTCCTTCTTTCATCTAAACAATATAAGTTTTCTTTCAAATAGATTGTTTCTTGCAAATTGAGTAGTTTAATTTTCAATTGTAATTTAAAGATTCTTTTTTTCTGAGTTTAAAATTGTAATTTATTTCTAATGATTTCAATAATTTAGCAATTTGTTTATTTTCATTAATGTAGATTTCATTCACATAAAAATTCCAAGAGACATAAAAATATTGAAGTTCTTTCTTTTTTTTTGGAATTTTAGTTTTTCTTCTTAATTCATTCTTAGCAAGTAAATTGGTTAAGACTTAAAAATAGATTCAACTCACTTAAATTAGAATTCAGTTTAAATTGTCATGATCTTTTACATTTCATCAAAAAGGACAAACAAAACATAAAACGACAATCATCATAGTAAACTGAGAGTAAGAATGGCTTCTAGCATATATAGTGCATTGCACTTCATAAGTTTACCAACTTCGGTTGATAATTTATGCTTGCAATTTAAGAACATTAAATTGGCTAACAAATACTACAAAATATCTCCACCTGAGCTCCAGCTATCCGATCAGCTAGCTGTCTTGGCGTGCTGAGGCTTTCTCACCCAAATCATTGCAACAAAATGGTTCTTTTGTTTAAAATAAAACAGAATAACAAAGCATGTGAAAACTGAATGATATTTATATCAAAATATCTCCACGCCACTTCCTATGATGGCCTCTAGACAAGCCACGTATCTACCACATTATGCCTATTCCATTACTCGGTCGGTTCCCCTCTCGCTCTCCACTTGAAGTAAATGAACTTCCTACTTCCTAAAGCTGGGAGCGATTAACAATGATGATCTTTGTGTTGCGTGGGAATCATAGTTGTCGACTCATATATCCCTCTAAACTTCTTGTATCATGATATCAAAGACCAATATACCTTGTAGTGTCGCCATGAAGTCCCATATCTCAAATTTCATAGTGGTGCGGCATTCAAATCCGCTGATTTCCGATCTCCAATATGACAAGCCCCTTCTACTCAACCCCTTTCAACATTTCTCATCATATGATGGAGGGTTGTGACCTAGTGCTTAGGCTTAAGGTGCTAGGGCCTTTTGTTCCTGCCTTTGGGATACTTTTCCTTAGTAACGTGATTTACGCCCCTACTCCTTTAAGTTGCTCTTGACCGTTGGAGAGCCCTTATACCAGAGCCCCCTTATCAATGTTTTTAAATTGGGGATTTAACTTGGACTGATGAGATATTTTTCCACTCATCGATTTTCGATTATCCCTTTGTATTTATCCCCAACCCCTGATTCTTTAACTCTTCGTGACCACATGCTAACCCTCATATCAGAGTCCCCTTATCAACGGTTTTCAAGTGTCCACTGTTGTAAAGTGCTGATATCCATTAACCTCTGGTATGTGATTGTCGATGTGATGTCATCCTTGCCACATGACACGTACTGGGTGGTGACATGTATCACCACTTTTTGGCCTTTTATGACCCTTCAAAATGTCGAATATGCATGTCACATGACCATCATACTACCATGCATGATGACATTAGCCACCACGTGGCATACCAGAACCAATCTCTGTTCACCATGTGTCCCTTATTGGAACCAATCTTTGTTCTCCATGTGTCCCTTATCAGAACCAATCTTACATTTCCATGCTTCCCATTCAAGGAGAGAGACAAGGCCCAATCCTACTCTGATTTTTCGTTAACATCCTTTATTAATTCATCTTCGGCCTTTCCCAGCGCTTCAACACTGAAGGAATAATCTCAACGATTTAACACTATGAGCATTTGTCGATCGTAACTTTGTTGAGATTGACATTTTGAAAATGTCAATCGTCAATATGAGATATGACCTAGACCCTCCAATTTCCAATCGCTAATTTGACCTTGCGCCTTTCCTTTGATATGTGATTTCCAACATGCCATGAACCTCCAATCACTAAGCGCTGATATTCCATGACCTTCTATATTGTGGGACCTTGGATTTGTGAGACCTTTGATTTGCAGAACCTCCACTTTGTAGGACCTCCAATATGCGGGATCCCCAATTTACAAGATCGTCGATTTGCGATCGTCGATGTGTCAGGACCTTCAATATGCTCTTATTTCCTTCCTTTCAAAGGCAACAAAGCCCCCAACTTCATCAGGCTGTATCTTCATATCCAGAAGTCCATTTTTGGACTTTCACATACCGTTGGAAATCTTGTTCAAAGCAGTTTCCTGTGAAGAGGGTCGAATTAGGTTTTGATTACTTATACATATTTGAAAAATGCTGCCAACCTCTATGTCCTTTTGCACTCTTTTGACAACTGAAAACACATTTTGCAGAAGTTGACAACACCTATCTTGTTTCTTTGTGAATTTTTAAAGTTGGATATTTTGTATAGGGATTGAAAACATAGGAGTTTTAACTCCTTAAAATAGATTTATATTTAAATTTTAAAGTTTTCCATACTTAGGCTAAATCTATGATTAGCTTAGCCTCCTTGTGAATCTTGCATAATTCATATTTCTAACTTAGATTCTCACTAACCATTCTCTTGAGATGTCTAGGGACTTCAACATTGAAGAAAAAGAAGACATCACTCAAGGAGTGGTGTAGACTCCATGCCTAATGATAAAACTTAGGTTTTCTTTTCTTTTCTTCCATCTCATTTAATTTTTTCCTTTTTTGTGTGTTTACAAACAACTTAAAATTTGAAAAGATTTCAATTTTTTTATTATCTAAATTGCACTTTCACATGTGTGTAAACTTACAATTTTTTATTGTTACAACATTCTTAAATTTTATTTACAAATAACACACATAAATTAAGTTTACTAATATTAATTTTCATTTTGAAATTGGATTCAATGTTTACTTTATTGTTTTTAAAATCTAAGTTTATCACAATGCTAGAAAAAAATAAATCATATGACATAGATGTTACAAATTCTCTATCACTCATGATTGCATAATGAACTCAATAACCTAGCTTAAAGTTGTATATCCATGTAATGCCATGTATTTAAGATACTGACAAGACTCTAAACAAGCAAATAAATGCATCAAATAGTGAAATGACTTGGGGTCTCGGTATAACACCTCACATGTTTAATAAGTATGAATTGGTGATTAATGGGGGTTTCCAATTCTTTGTTTATATTCCTTTATGCAAATACTAATATGTATGGGTTTGATCATAATGGTTGATAAATTGGTACATAGAATTTATTTCATAAGTCGGTAGCTATACACACTTGGAAACCTTTTAAGTTTGATCCTTGTTTGTTGGTTTCAACATTTAATAAAAATAATTCCATTGTTTCTCTACACCCAAGAAAACTTCTTAGTGCTCACAAACTTCATCAATGCATATGAAACATTATTCAAAGCGTCAACCTTTAGCAGAAACACCTTTTTGTCCTCAACCATATCCCTCACAAATTGATACTAAACATCAATGTGCTTCATCTTTGAATGATAAGAAGGGTTCTATGCCAAGAAAATTGTAGTTTGGCTGTCACAATGTATCCTTATAGCCCGTTGTACTACCCTCATACTTGAACACAATATTTACAACCAAAATGCTTCCTTTCTTGCATGACTGATTACCATGTATTCAACTTTTGTAGTTGAAAGAGCCACTATGAACTATCTCTTGCTCATCTAACTGACTGCTCCTCCAAATAAGTTAAAAGCATACTCACTTGTAGATATTCTCTATCCTGGATATCCAGCCCATTTTCCATCCACAAAGCCATAGATGTCCAAAACTTTTTCCAATCTTAGTCTTCCTTGGTAGCATAGACCATAAATGTTGGTTGTGGAGCCTGATTATCTTTTGTATTCAAAGATATTGCCGCATTGGACCCCAGTTCGTAATGGGGCGGCAATGCCGCCTATAAAGTATTCACTGCAGTGGGGGTTCAGGGGGTGTGGCTACAACCTTTAGAAGAGGGGATCAAGGGAAGTGCCCCCGAACCCAAAAAATAGATGTAAATTTTCCTTGTAAAATGTTGTAATTTCGTAGTCAATCTAGGTCGTATCTTAAGCGAAGATCTGACAGTATAATTTATGTTTAATTTAGGGTTTTTTCCCTAGAAGGCAACCCCTCACTATATATGAGGGAGTTGTATTGCGTATATGTAGATATGTATTCTGATGCAGGAGCATCAAGACCATCCTCATTTGTAAATATGGAATAAAGAGGGGGTGTGATAATTTTAAATATTTTGTTGTTTTAAGAAGTGAAGTTATGTAAATATTCTTTTATTTAGAAAAAGGATATGAGAGAATAGTTTAGGAAAAAATAATTGGGATAGAATTTCTATGTTTTTTCCCGTTAAAATTAGGATAAGAATGGAGAAAAGATTTATGCTTTAAATCATTGTGTAAAAAGGGAAAAAGCCTACTTTTTCTAGGAGATAAGGTCTGATCTATTCTTTATGTATGTATCCATTATTATTATAAATAAAGAGGCAGCTGAGATCTTAGGATCAGAGGGGGAGAGAGGAGCGATGTCAGAATTCTCATGAAAAAAACTTTCTCTCGGTATTTTAATGAATGATTGGTTTTTCTGTTAAAATATATCATGCATTCAATAATTAATGGGTTGTGTATTAAGCGAATGGTTATCTGTATATTTTGTGAAGCATCCTTATGTTATGTTTAAAATCATTACCTCCATGCAAGCGCTGGAAGAAATGCCACAAATGTGTCGAGGGATTGAATTCATTGATGTTCTCGTTATATACATCATCGTTGGCCAGAATTAAAGCGCCATCGACCACATTCCAGATACTCGTTCGCTAGTGAAAGATGGGATAACTTCACTGGTTAAATGGGCGATAGTTGTGAACCTTTATACATTTGTTATGCGTGATAATAAGATAGATATAACTGTGTATCTAATTATCTTGGCAATAACATACAGGACATGGTGAAGATTAGCGTGTTCTCCAGTGATTGAAGAAATAGTGGGGTGAATTCTTGTTGTGACGGGTTCTTCTCAACGACTGGCTCGAAGGAGCATTCTATTGATTAGTGTATTCATAGCCTGTCCGCGGCAGAAATGTTTGTATTTTAGTGTTGATGGCCGGTTCGAACCATAGCCTGTCTACAGCAGAGAGGTATATTACATTATTGATGGTGACTCGGTTGTGAACCACAACTCTTAGCTTGCAGTTACACCTATTCATAAACAATTCTCTCCGTTCAATTGTTTAATCTGAGTTTAACCGGTGGATTTCCAAGGCGTATCAGTGCAGGGCGTTGTTGTTGTATTGGGAAATATCCATGAATATATTGGTCCAACGAAATTTCTCGCCTAAAAGATGAGTTAAATGGGTTTGAGTTTTGGAGTTTTCCTCCAAGAAACGCGCATCCAAAATTATTGGGTAATGGTTGAGGTTGGAATAATACGGATACATGCTCATGGGCCTGTAAGCGTTGAGGGGCTTTTAATAACCATATGGTTGTTGAGAGGTAATGGGAAAGCAGTAAATGGTAAGTAGAAAATGCACGAATCCTGTTGTATTGATAGCATATGAGTAAATTGTACAATGAAAATAGCATAGAGCTGTAACTGTATGGATGGTGTGTGAAGGCACATGTTCGAGACTGAATACAAGGACTCGATTCAAGGCGAGTTATAATGTGGGGGCAGAGGTACCTTAATGGAGTTTGAATGTCGAAAGAACTTGATTATGGATTAGATTTCTAAATCGTATGAGATTCTGATCGGCAAAGTTGAGATTGCCAGATTTAGTTTATTGGGGAAATGGAGGAAATGCATTCTTAAATGCATAGTGTATAAAGATCCTGGTTTATGCGGGTTGGCCTGCATCAAGTGGTATCAGAGCTTGGCTCTGTTTTCGGAAGAATGATTGTTTTGTTTTTAATGAATGAAAGAAGGTTTTGTTGAAGAACTGAAGTGTATTTTTATTGAAAGGAAGATCAGATCTGATATGCAAACTACACAAGTGAAGAAGATTGAAGAAGTGGAACGAACACAAGATCATGCAAGATCTTAAGAGGTGAGATGATTTTTTTGAGTTGAAATTTATGATTAAATTTTATGGTTGCAAAGAAGGTGATAGTGAACCTAGCATTTAGCTGAAGGCTGAATAAGGAGGACAATTGCAGTGTCCTGGAGAAGAAGAAGGTGAGTTGAAGAGATAGCCTAGAGAGAGCAGAGGAGTGCTCAAGAGGTTCCAGAGGCAGTGAACCAAGTACTTACCAAAAGACCAGATCCGGAGGGAAGGATTGGTGAGTAAGTTGCAGCAAGAGAGATTCCTATTGCAGAGGCTATTACAACTCATGGTGAGTGAGAAACTTATCAGGAAGCAGTCTTCCAGAGGCAGAGGGAGTTTTTATAGAGGAGGAAGAGGTTTAGAGAAATTCCATAGAGATGAGATGACTACAGGAGTTTGAGAAAGAAAGATTGCAGAAATAAATGCACAGTTGCAAGTACTGGAAGAATGGCTACGAGAGCACGAAAAGCAGAAAGGAAAATGTCTCTTTCCACTGAAGGGAAAGAGAGTGATTTGGCGACAATTGCAGAGGAGGTTGAGACAAATTCTGATTTCCTTGTTGAAAAAGGGACTTAGAGTTCTTGCGCCAGAGTTGGAGTTTGAAAATCCCACATGCAGATATATTAAAAGGAAAGTGTTGAAGGAAGAAGTCAGGACTAAAAAACCTTGTAGTTTTAAAACTGATGAGTTCTGTATGTTTGCGGGTGCAGAGGAGGTTTTCATTGGTGAAACAGAGGAGGAAATTATTGACGATTTCTTGAGTTATTGGGCAGATCCAGATCAGCTGGATAATGTGAGCTCTTGTGTTTGTATAGCTGACAATTATGATGTGATTACAGGTGTTGAGGAGGATGTGCCATCTTGTGAAACTGTTACAGCACAAGAGGAAGTTCTTATGAATGTTGAGGAAGTGGATTAGTCTGTAGCACGGATAAGTGAAGCAACAATGGAGTCTGTTAAACTTAGTGATTTTGTGCAAACTGAAAGTTTATATGTGAATGCAAGTGATGAGGATATGCTTCAGCTATGCTACAGAGAAATTGCATTGTTAGAATATTTGTTGGAGAATCCACAGTATGAGAAGGAGATTGCAGAAAAGAGAGTCCAGTGCAGTGAACAAGAGGAAAAAGTTACAGATGAAATTGCAGGTGATGAGAAAAAGAATGTTGCAGAGGGACAGGAAGTTTGGGAGGCCGCAACATTTATGATGACAGCAGAGACAACATTGGTAGCAGTAGAGGAGGCACTAAAGCCTTATGGATTTTATTCTAACAATTGTTTTGTGAGTACAGGTCTTATTGAAGATGCTGGAGAAAATCTATTAGACAGAGAAATTGAAATGATGAGGTGGATAATGATGAAAGTATCCTGGAAGAAACCAGCAACAGTGAAACAAAGGAGAAGCAACAAAAGGAAAACAACAAAATATTGCGAGAGTGCAGCTAGTGGAGCAAGGCAACATAAAGTGTGGAGACCTGGAGAAGAACAACAGATAGAAGCAGCAGAAAATGGGAAGTTGCAACACAAGATATGGGATCCAGGCATACACAGATCCGAACACATGATCAGGAGATCATGATTAATTTTAAGGTTGGGTGTATGATGCAGGAGCATCAAGACCATCCTCATTTGTAAATATGGAATAAAGAGGGGGTGTGATAATTTTAAATATTTTGTTGTTTTAAGAAGTGAAGTTATGTAAATATTCTTTTATTTAGAAAAAGGATATGAGAGAATAGTTTAGGAAAAAAGAATTGGGATAGAATTTCTATGTTTTTTCCCGTTAAAATTAGGATAAGAATGGAGAAAAGCTTCAAGCTTTAAATCATTGTGTAAAAAAGGAAAAAGCCTACTTTTTCTAGGAGATAATGTCTGATCTATTCTTTATGTATGTATCCATTATTATTATAAATAAAGAGGCAGCTGAGCTCTCAAGATCTGAGGGGGAGAGAGGAGCGATGTCAGAATTCTCATGAAAAAAACTTTCTCTCGGTATTTTAATGAATGATTGGTTTTTCTGTTAAAATATATCATGCATTCAATAATTAATGGGTTGTGTATTAAGCGAATGGTTATCTGTATATTTTGTGAAGCATCCTTATGTTATGTTTAAAATCATTACCTCCATGCAAGCGCTGGAAGCAATGCCACAAATGTGTCGAGGGATTGAATTCATTGATGTTCTCGTTATATACATCATCGTTGGCCAGAATTAAAGCGCTATCGACCACATTCCAGATACTTGTTGGCTAGTGAAAGATGGGATAGTTGCGCTGGTTAAATGGGCGATAGTTGTGAACCTTTAGACATTTGTTATGCGTGATAATAAGATAGATATAATTGTGTATCTAATTATCTTGGCAATAACATACAGGACAGGGTGAAGATTAGCGTGTTCTCGAGTGATTGAACCAACAGTAGGGTGAATTCTTGTTGTGACAGGTTCCTCTCAACGACTGGCTCGAAGGAGCATTCTGTTGATTAGTGTATTCATAGCCTGTCCGCGGCAGAAATGTTTGTATTTTAGTGTTGATGGTCGGTTCGAACCATAGCCTGTCTTTGGCAGAGAGGTATATTACATTATTGATGGTGACTCGGTTGTGAACCACAACTCTTAGCTTGCAGTTACACCTATTCATAAACAATTCTCTCCGTTCAGTTGTTTAATCTGAGTTTAACCTGTGGATTTCCAATGCATATCAGTGCAGGGTGTTGTTGTTGTATTGGGAAATATCCATGAATATATTGGTCCAGCGAAATTGCTCACCTGAAACATGAGTTAAATGGGTTTGAGTTTTGGAGTTTTCCTCCAAGAAACGCGCATCCACAATTATTGGGTAATGGTTGAGGTTGGAATACTATGGATACATGCTCGTGGGCCTGTAAGTGTTGAGGGGCTTTTAATAACCAGATGGTTGTTGAGAGGTAATGGGCAAGCAGTAAATGGTAAGTAGAAAATGCACGAATCTTGTTGTATTGATAGCATATGAGTAAATTGTACAATGAAAATAGCATAGAGCTATAATTATATGGATGGTGTGTGAAGGCATAGGTTCAAGACTGAATACAAGGACTCGATTCAAGGCGAGTTATAATGTGGGGGCAGAGGTACCTTACTGGAGTTTGAATGTAGAAAGAACTTGATTATGGATTAGATTTATAAATCCTATGAGATTCTGATTGGCAAAGTTGAGATTTCCAGATTTAGTTTATTGGGGAAATGGAGGAAATGCATTCTTAAATGCATAGTGTATAAAGATCATGGTTTATGCGGGTTGGCCTGCATCATATTCTAAGTGAGGAAGAGAGAGAAGAGGGAATTACAATGGATCTGTTGTAGGTTGTATCTCTTTAGTTTGTTGGATAATATAAAAGGAAGGACTAGCTGTTTCTCGATGGGCGTAGCCCAAACTGGGTGAACCACGTATGTCTGTGTCTCGCTTGTTTTATGTGTTTTTTTTGTTTATATTTCTGCAATAATTTTTGTGTTCCATTGCTCTGTAATATATAATTTTCAAACAACCACTAGTGCCACGCAAATACCTGAAAACATGTTTCATTGTTGTCTAATGCTCCTTCCCTAGTTTTGACATAAACCTGCTCAATACTCCCACAGCATGTGCAATGTTTGGTTTAGTATAAACCATTGCATACAGCAGTCTACCAATTGCACTTGCATATGGAACACGAGACATGTCCTCTTCCTCTTCTTCTGTCTTGGGACATGTTAGCTACCTATACCAATAGGTTTCATTTTTCATGATTGACAAGGGGAAGTGCCAATATGATCTACTTGGGTGATACAAAGATCTCATATTTTGTGGAAGAAGTATATCTACATTTGGTTGATGTTGCCCTACTTCAGAATGGGTGATCCAACAGCCTAAGCTGGGTCATGCCATGTTTTAATTTGTGTTGTAGATAGGTAAGGTAGATAGGTAGAGAAAGAAGGTTCCCAATTGCTTAATCTGGGGCCTTGGAAGAAATAAGGGTAGCTTTAGATAGAAAATCAAAAGAAAAATCCAAAGGAAAAGAAAAGGCACAAAAGGGTTTGCAAATCTAAGTGCACCCTCCTTGGAGTAACAAAAAATGCTAGGCAATTGAGTGGGTAGGTAGATGGGGTTGCAAAAAGCATGGTTTTTGGCATTTCACTGGCCCAAAGCAAAGTTAAAACATGGTGCCAATGCTGATTTCCTATTCCAGCAGTATTACAACAACTAAGTGAGGCATGTCTAACTTCCAGATCACCCCCTATCACATTCATGGCTAACATCCCTAGGCCACCCACATTCATGAAAGAAATCAAAGTCTTTTGTTGGTTCTAGTTTCTTTAAGAGCCACATTTCTTGTGCAAAAGAAAAATTCTTTTCATTTTGATCTACTTCCTAAAAACTAAGTTGATTTCATATAAACAACTTAGTGCTCTACCCCCCTCATCCACTTCTTTCACTCATATTAACTACTAACCTATCACTATTCAACTCCCTATACCCCCTATTCCCACTATTACTATGTAAAACTTGGCAAAAAACCTAAAAAATCTAAGTATCCCCTTCCCCGAGCATTATAGCTCTATGTATGATTTTCAATGTCTTCAAGCGCTAAAAACATTGAGCGCGACCCAAAGAGCGTCAGCAAAATCAATCCTGGGATTAATCCGTGATTTGCTCGGATTAATTAACCAAAACCCGCTTTGAAACTAAACCTTTGTAAAAACCCACTTTAACCCATAACTCTGCATAAACCCAAAAACCCACTTTTTCTAATGTTTCCGCCGGGCTCACATTTCCAGAATAATAATATTTTATGTTTCCCCTCCTCCAGTATCGTACTTGCGGCTTATCAACCCGTCGACCATCGGATCTAGGCTTTCCCATCCGACGGCCCACATGCATATCGGACGGGCCTCCATCACCGAAAGATACCACCCAAGAAACTGTCAGAGGGTGACGTCAGGCCTCTGCCACGCGTCACCCTTATATTCTCTCGGGTTGCCCTCTGACAATACCGCGACCGTATAGAAGGCGGTCCGAGAAAACCCACTTACCGCTCAACTATACTGCCTGCCCACGCCAGCGCTACGCCCGCCCACATCACTTCCACTCGGTGCCCTGTCAACACCCCCGCCTGCCATCGCTCTATCGTGTTCGCAACCTGTGCAATCCCTGTGGACCGTCCACAGACTGCCACGTCACCCGGTGACGTCATGCTGACGTCACCTGACCCTAACCCCACCTAATGACGTCATGCTGACGTCATCCAAAAAGCGCACCAATACCCAAAAAGTCCATATTTGAGCCAATTTTCGCGTTTTTTCTCACTTTTGCAAATTGAACTATTGCTCACCTTTGCATGTAATTTATGACCACCTATCGCCAACCTGCAAAAAATCAACCTGAAGGACGCTGCCGCCTCCCACCTGCCTGCGTTTGCGACCATTGCCGACAATTCACCAGGTATTTACCCAAAGAATCCCCTTAGAGCTTAGTTTTGTCCATAATTCTCCAGAATTGAATTAACAAGAGTAAGGCAACCTGCATTTACCAGCAAATTCCCGGTAAACCAGCACTCCTTTACAGTTGCAGGGTCGAATTTCACCTGCTAAACCCATATACAGTCGCCTTTTCCTAAATTCACACTCTGTCCGCGCATTCGTGGACTGAAAACCTGAAAGGAATAATTCACCGGGAAAACAGAGTGGCTAGTCCCTGCAGTCCCTCAATTAACTCCCTTTGAGCATTCTACACCATTTGTCACCACAGTTGCCTCATTTACCTTTACAATTGGCTTTACTTCTGCAAAATTAGCCCTCTGTGCTCTCCTGCCCACTGAAACCAGTTCCACTACAAACTCACAAATACTACCCAGCCATGGAAACGCCAGTAGCCCTGAATGTTCAGCCTCTGAATGCCCCACATAGAGAGCTAGAGTGGAAGGCCTTGGGTGATAGAGATTACCAGATGCTAGACTACACTTCCATGACCTCCAAATTCAATATTCACCTGCTGAATGAGTTGAAAGCCCAATATCTTAGTGGGGCTGATACCTTTGGAATTTGGGACTCCAACATACCCATTTACAACCTTCCTCAGGTCAATGTCCTCCCAGACTTGATAAATCAATGCTGGTCTAGCTATGACCCCTGTCAGAGAGCCGTTCTCAGCCCTTCAGGCTCAATATTGTTCCATATCACCCCTGAGGCCATCAATGAAATGCTGCACTTTCACACTGCAAAGCCCCTAACTCCTCTCTCCATCCACGACTTGATAACGAAAGGGGGCAAGTTGTCCAATGCTCAGATTGCCAAGATTAATCAGTTGTTTATTCAGCCACAATATCAAACTATGAGCGCTACCCTTCCTATAGCATATCAATATCTTAATGAACTGGGCAAAATGCTGGTAGATTTGATCAGTTACATCCTAGGCTATGGGACATATGAGGATGTTGATGAAACCATTATGGCCATACTGTCCATTTTCTCCCCTGGAATGCCTCCTGCTGTGCATTATGATTTTGCCACATACATTGCCAATAAGATTCATGAACAATTGATGAATCTAGAAAGGGAAAAAGTGTTTAAATACACTAGGTACATCTATCATTTATTCTTATTCTATCAGCCTGATGCTTTCCCTGTCCCTCTCAAGAAGCTAAATGCTCAGGGAAGCCCAAGGTCTGTAGTGTTTTGGTCTTCAATCTGCCATCACTTAGCTTATTCACTTTACACCTACTATGAATTCATTGACTTTTTCATCCATCCAGCTATGACCTTGTTATTGGGTGTCCCTCCTCCCAGATTGACAGAGGAGATGCAAAGAATTATTCACCTCTCAAAGGCCTACAGCATTGGTGATTGGTACTTTTACCAACACCACACAGTGATCAGAATATATGGCTGTGAGTTGAGTCCTTATAGGCTGCCAAGATATGTCCCTATGAGACTCTTTGCTCTAGAGTACTTTAGGCAGTTTGGAAATGCAGACTTTGTCCATTTCCAAAGTAAAAACAAGAAGGTGCAACTTAATGTGAGAAATCAACTAGGCCCTTTTCTGTACAATAAAAGGGAGGAAGGATGGAAGGAAGCTGACCTGATCCTAGAGACCCTCAGACTACAAACCAGCTTCAAATGGGTGCCTTATGACCCTAATCACTTCATTTCCCTCAGAAGGATAAAATACAAATTGGGTGGCTACGCTCACGTGAAACTGCCTCATATTGAGCAGTATGCCAATGCTTTAAGCTAGAAAGAGGGCACCCTAGAAGAACCAATTGGTAGAGAGCAAATGCTACAAAGAGAAGCGAGGAATCTTGAAAAGGAGGCTGACTTGGAAACTTGTGGACAGGTTTCTTCCTCCTGTCAAAGGCAAATTGGAGCAGCTGCCTCATCCTCCACAGCCCAGCAGCCAACAGACGGAATTGCCCAACAGGAATCAAACAAGATAAAGGCAAGCAGATAGAGCAGGAACAGTCACCTCCCAGGACAAAGCAACAAATAGAACAACAAGCAGAAAAGGAGGTAGAACAGCAAGAAAAACATCAAGAAGAGGGGCAGCCTATACAGCAGGAACAAATGGCTGAAGCCCCAACACCTACTGAGCAACAGGCTCAAGAGAAAATGCCTTCTGGGCAAGAAAAGACAGTAGAGGCCTCAGTGCTTCAAACTCCACAAAAGGAGGAAAAAGGAAAGAAGAGGGACAGAGAGCAGGAGACTCCCCTCACCACGTCCACAAATCAAGGGGAGAAAAGGCAGAGATTAAATCCCCTCTCTGAGGAAGAAATGCCTATGGGGCAATCGTTGGGAATGGGCCCACTAAGTATGGAGGCATCTGCCAGTTCCTTTCAGCAGGAACAAGAGAGAACCCTTGGAGGAGAGGTCAGCTCCTCAAGTCATCAAAGGAGAGCAGAGGCAGGCATCAAGCAACAATTTATTGATATCAAGAGGAGAAATGAGCCACTCAGGTTCCAAATCTACAACTAGTTGCTGAAGATGGCACCTACCAATCAACAAAGGCTTATGTTAGCCTATGACATCACAGAAGGGAAAATGACCATGAGTCATTTCATGCCCACCATGCTGCAGCCACAGTCAACTGCAGACTATATAAGAACCAACCTTGAGGTTC
>APFE030071167.1:42405-59466 GCA_000404065.3 Pinus taeda
GGTCCACATATTTTTTTTTTTATCCTGAGGTGCTTCCCGAGACCTCGTAGCCCCCTTGCAAACCCCCCAACAAGGGCTAGTCGTGAAAAGAATATAACACACATCCAACAATTTAATTTTTGAGAGATTTGATCTCTAAACCTTTACTAAATATAGCATTAAAATAAATATATATTAATTTGTAAGAACATTAAGAATAATAAACAATTCATGCAATTGAATTCATAATTAATCAAATTTTGTAATTATAATCTATCCAAATGCTAAATTTTATAATTATAATCTATCCAAACATAAACATAAGGTTAACTTAAACCTCTTGATAATGCTTGGACTATTAACTATAACAACAACAACAAAAATGAAGGGATCTTCCACCTATGTAGTCGCATAAACTTGTAAATGAATATGTTTGACTTTACCTAAGTAGATGAGACATGTTAAAAAACTTAAAATAATTTTGATTTCTATGGATCATGGACAAGGCTAATTTTGATATCATAAATTTAGCTGTTGTTTTTCTTCATTTCATTAAGCATATTTGCTTCATGTGGATGGAGACTGAATGTAAAGGTACCTTTCAAGGTATATACTTAAGTATATGGGCACCATGGTTCATAATTTTGACAGATTATTAATAATTTAGATAAATATGAATGCCAAGCAATTTTATTGCACTTACATGCCACATATTTTGGTTTTTTTATATATAATATAAATATACTTATTTTTCTATATGCATATTATTTCTTAGCTTACAATTTGTTTAAGCTCAAATAATATGCATGTTTCAATATTTTTCCAATTTTAAAAGTGTTAAACATTGACAAAAATAATGGACATCAAATTAAGGTAAGCGTTCATTGCATTTATTATTCACAATAATGTACATTTACACTTTTTCTTATGACCCTTGGTCTTCACATACCAAGTGGTCTCTTGGACTCTGGTGACTGTTCACATTCCACACCAACCCTTAGCAAATTAGATGTCCAACATTACCCCCTTAATTTGAAGGGGTATATATGAGTCCAATAAGAGAGCTCTAATACAAAAATACAAAAATGTATGATATTAATAAGTTGAATGTGCTCTCTAAGATGATGGAATAAGGTGGGAGAACTTGAGGTCTCAACTATCGATGGTTTAAGGATTACCAACAACATTGGAATGCTCACTACATTTTTTGGAACTCTTCGAAATGTAGCAAGAAGTTGAAGTATTATGCTAGAGGAAGTGCTCCTTAATGCTTTGAAGAGGTAGACCTTAAACCTAGAAAAGGGAGGTTTGCAACCTGCGATGTTTTAAGGAAGGCCACCAACCAAAGGTATGCTTAGGGGCTTTTATATCTCTGGATACAACTCTGAATAAGCTAGGTATGGTTGTCTCTAGTTGTAGGCTCAAGCAGTAGGTTCAAGTTGTGGCTCAGGCTCGCTTGATGTATCTTTGAAACTTGTAGAAGACCATAAATTGCCCCCTATTAGATACAAGGTGAGAAGATAAAGAAAACTCAACTGCAAGACTTTTCATTGCACATGCACAAATTTTGTGATATGACGGAAATATATTCTTAGTTGTTAAAGCCCATTGTCAAGAAGTGATCCATCCAATGTGAATCTTTGTTCTTGTAGGAGACTTGTTTTTGAAGCATATGTTTGAAGATTGAGTTTGCTAGCCACAATGTTTGCACTAGTAAAGATCAAAACAATGATCCTTCACATGGCCAACTCGATCAAATTGTTGGAATTTTACAATATGTGGCTACTTTGGAAGAGGAATAAGATCTAAAACAATTGAAGATGAACTACCATGAAGAAACCCTACACTTTGAAATTTGATTGGATTTGAGTAGTCTAGAGTATGAAAGGATGCCTCCTTATCATATCCAAGACATGTCTTGTGCTTGTAGTTGACAAGCTCTTCCCAATGTATGATGATGGACTTGGGAAGTGTAGGCTAAATTTATGCTTTTGCATACACAATTGCTCCTGAAGTTGGAAGTTGATGGGGATCAACCTCAACTTTATTGACTTGATCAATTGATGGTTGCTGGTTGGATTCTATTTCAAATTCAAATAGGTGATTGTTTTGAACAATAAATTATTTCATAATGATGACTATGATGTTGTAACTCATCTTGCTGAAGTTGTGATTCAAGCTGCAAAAACTCAATCTTTTCTTGTGCATTTTGCAAGTAGGTTCAAATGTTAAATAGAGAGGTTTTGCTAACTTTTACCATACCATTAATAGAGGAGAGTATCAGAATATTAGATAACTCTAATACTTCATCAACTTTGGCCATTTTCTAAATAAATGATAAGATAATATAAAATCCTTAGTGTTAAACCCCAAATCAATGCACAAAATCTGTTTAGTTAGTGCAATAAATGGGCATAAATCAACTCCAATAAGACACTTACAACTAAGAAACACTATAGAACAACCCTTAAACACTTTGACTTGCAATATAGGAAAAGAATATTATTATATAAGCCACCACTCATATAAACCATGTCACATATATATAACTTGAATGGATTAGCACTTACACCTCAAGATCTAGAAAACCATAAAGTGATATAACTATCACCTTTGAAATGGACGCATTTTTAGTTATTGTGCTATATAGAGCTTTTAATCTATTTCCATCAGGCCCTGCGATGAATTAACCATGTTCCCAACTTCTAGCTCTGAAAACTAGAACACTCGATTGTCTTTATCTTTCCATATTTTCTCTTATGAATCATCATCATTAGAACATGGGGTCCAATCCTTCCTTTTGCAATCTCCTCACAAAACTTAAAGGAATAAGAGTGTGACTTCCACAACTC
Organism: Pinus taeda; assembly: GCA_000404065.3. NCBI lineage: Eukaryota > Viridiplantae > Streptophyta > Pinopsida > Pinales > Pinaceae > Pinus > Pinus taeda. The sequence continues at coordinate 45,237 of APFE030071167.1, forward strand.
GACAAAGTTGGCACTGACCATTGAAAATATAATTTATTGCTACACACAACCACCCTGTGATACATATTCAAGCTCATTCGAGGTTGGAATTTATTAATTTAGATAGAAATTTCCTTACAGAGAATTGATCTTTTAGCCACAATGTGAATAAGCCTTGGAAGAAGGTACATTGATGGGTACCAATGGATAAATTCCAACACAAAAAACGCAAGCAAAAATGGCTCAAGTGTTGATAAATAGTAAGAAAAATCTCGATGGAGGAGTGGATGCCTTTGGCCAAGTGATTCTTCAGATTATAGTGGTGCATATATGTGAAGGTGTCAAGTTGTAGGACAATTTTCAAAGTAGAGATGTTAAGGTTTGAGATAGGAAGCCCAATAGCACTTTTAGACTATTCAATGCATTATTCAAAATATTTAGTAATGGCCATCAATATCTTACACTAAAATGGCTTGCGAAAAGAGAAATACAAATCTTATGCTTCAGAAAATGTCAAAAAATAGGTTCACTTCACACAGGTGTTAATTCTTATGTTTTGACAGTGTATCAAGGGTTGACAAATGAGAGAGCGCCCATAAATGAAAAAATAGATTTCAAAGGCATTTTCTTCAATGAAAAGGCTCGAAGTAATAAAGACAGTCAACCACATACAACTATACACTTAGTGCTTCTAGCTCACAATAACACTAATATCTGCAGGTGTGGCCAATGCTCCTTCAATTCTTAGCTCAAATATATATAGCAACGCTTGTATAATCCAATGTCTATCAAAAATACTTTACCAATGCACCAAGCATGAGTTTTAAGCCATGCATAGAGACACCACAAACAATGTAGTCATGGAGATGCTCGCATCATTGCATTGTAAAAATGAATCTTCCCACTGTTCAAACACAAAACTTTTGGATGAAGAAAGGAGAAAGAGCATAAAACTTTTGTTGATTTTTAGGAATAGGTCTAAGTGGGAGCATGAAAATGACAAAGAGCGTTAGAGTTTCAATAATTAGCAGTGGAGTGTTAGGGTTAAGTGATGGTAGAGTCACAGGTCTTAGTGATGGTCGGTATGAGGGGCATTGTTATGCACAATTCAAGAATATATAATTAAGAAAATTTAGGCTTTGACCATAATTAATACAATTCAACTTGTCGAATTAACTTAGCATTCATAACAGAAAATATAGAAGTCATACAAAGTAAATAAGTTACAGATCGCGCAACCTTTAATCTGGTGAGGATGGGTAGTGCTGACAAATTCTAGGCAGAGAGGCATAAAAGTTCACTTTGACAAGTAGAGCATGAATAGAAATTGGTCTGTATAAAGCGAAATTTTGCGACAGGGAAAAGCTCACTCGAGAGAAGTGGTAGGTGAACCAAAATGCTCACGATTATTCAAGAAAATGTGACGTCTGATACCATGTTAAACATAGACAAAAATAATGGACAACAGATTAAGATAAGCATTCATTGCATTTATTATTCACAATAATATACATTCATACATTTCCTTGTGACCCTTGGCCTTCACATACCAAGTGGTATCTTGGACTCTGGTGACTTTTCACATTCCACACCAACCTTTAGCAGATTAGGTGTCCAACAAAAAGTAAATGGTAAAGGTTGTTAATTGTTTTATTTAATGTGGCTCAAGTAATTCTCTCTTTATTACAACTAATTAGGCTAGTATGTTTCAATCTTTTTCCAATTTTAAAAGTAAATGGTAAAAGTTGTTATTATTTTATTTAATTTGATTGAAGTAACTTTTTATTATTATAATTGATTAGGATAGATATATCTTAGGTATTACTAAGTATATGTTTCCTTAGTTTTGAATATGCAAAAATGCTACCAATGTAATAGTGGACAACTTGCTTGGTGTGCCTCTAGGCTCTTGTGATTTGTGGTTAGGAGTTTTTTTATCTAATGAGAATTTAAATAGTAACACTTATTATTTCTTTATTAAGCTTGTGGGATGAATTTATTAATCCTAGCCATATTATTCTCAATTTGGCCCCATCACCATTGAAACCTCATTTGTGTAAAACAAATTATAGACCACAGAGTTATCCTAGAATTCAAAAGAACAACATGAAGACATGATGAATCTATGGAGTGTAATAGAAGCTCCCTATTCTCAGTAACCTCAAAAGTTCATGAGAATGAACATCATTGTGCTTCTCAACATGCGATAATAATAAACCTTTTAGTCTAGGGATTAGAAAAGATGAAAACCTCATTTGTGTAAAATAAATTATGGACCACAAAATTATTATAGAATTCAAAAGAACATTGTGCACGCATGATGAATCTATAAGTGTAATACAAGCTTCTCAGCTTCATGAGAATGAACATCATCAAGTTTAATACAAGCTTCTCAACTTCATGAGAATGAACATCGTTGTGCTTCTCAACATGTGATAATAATGAAACTTTTAGTCTAGTGATGACAAAAGATGCACACTTTGGTAACAAAGTGCAACAGGTTAAGGAATTTCGCAATTTATATTAGCAAAGACCCCACTCTTCAACCTCCATCAAATGTTGGTTAGGAGGAGGCAATAAATTAGTATGTAGGTTTCCTTTAGAGATGCTTAAGTGTAGTTTTTAAAAGTTAAATTAACATATTTAAGTAAGGTAATAATTATGGAGGTTTATACCTTTATTTGACCTAAAAGCTATCTTGAAATTGTGATAGAGGTAATTAGTACATTTGTGTCCTTAAAGGAGTTTGTAATTTTTTTTCTTTCTTAAGTAAAAAAGATTATGCATTGTCATTAATGTACCAAAAAATTAAATAAAAAAAAGAGAAATTTCATTCTATATAAGCTATTTAAACATAATTTTGAACCGTAATTTATTATTGATCTAAAAATTAGAAGGGGGACTTGTACAAAAGAAATTTGTTCATACACAATAAATGACTTTTTTTATCTATACCAATATTCAATGTTATAAACCTTAAAATCATTTAAATATATAGATTATATAAAAAGTAAAAACCCACCCTTATATATTTGTAAAGCCAACAAAAATAACACTAAAACACATCAATATGTTACATTCATTTGATAAAAATAATGTGTACAGATAGTTTTACTAATTATTACAACGGTGCTCCAACTAAAATAACAACACAATTTTCATCAACTATATTGTTATTATTAATATTACAAAAACTCTATGATGTGAAGTGACATATATACATTGGTGCTCAATAATTATTTATTATTTAAGCAAATAATATGTTTCCATGTTTTGAATATAGTGTATGTTTTTAATGTGCATAAATTTTGGTGTCTTATATAATATGTGTTGGTCAGTGAGCATTTTTTAAAATTTATTTTAATGGGGTAATATTAATTTTTTATAAAAATGTCTAATATGTAATTAAGAAAAATTAATAATAAAAATAACATATATAAACCTATATAATAAAAGTTTTTGGAAAATATTATATACATCTTAATAAAATAGTAAAAAACATAAACAAAAATAAAATCTATTATATATATAATAATATATCTAACTTATATCATTTATATGAACCCGTATAATTTTATTAGATAAAATGATTATTTTACTATAACATAAATATCACATTCTTTATAATTAAATCATAAAATTACAAATTATTATAGATAATTTTTTAACATTAAAGAAGGAAATAATTATTATAATCATTTTTTTAAATTACATTTACCTTTATAAAATTCATGTTCACTATGTCCATCTTTACAACTTTAGTAAGTCAATTTAGTGATTTCCTTAAATTGCATCAACCATTATAAAATATATTTTCCACTTATCCCTCTTTCCTATATTGATTCAGAAGAGTGTTCTGTATAAAGTCTTAACACATACAATAGGATTTTTCTCTAATAATGTAATAATCAAGTTGCTGCTGTTTCAGAACTAAAGTTGTTTCGAAGGATACTGTGGGAAGAATCACGCATTCTCTATGGAATCTGTAATTTCTATTCTGGGGATCCTAGTTACTGATTTGTAAAATTTACCAACACCGGTAGGTTTTGGTGTAACCACAAACTTCTACACATCCTCCACACATACATCATGGGAGTATACTTTTGTGTGTACATATATTTTGGTGTATGTGTCTGGATTGCATATGGATTTTGCTAGCATATATCTTAGAGTATGTTCCTGGATTATAATCAGTTTGCTGCTGTTTCATAACCAAAGATGTTTCTAAAGATACATACTTACTCTATGTATACTTTTGTGTGTACATATATTTTGGTGTATGTGCTTGGATTGCATATGGATTTTGCTGGCATATATTTTAGAGTATGTTCCTGGATTATAATCAGTTTGCTGCTGTTTCATAACTAAAGATGTTTCTAAGGATACATACAGTAACTAAAGATGTTTCTAAGGATACATACGGTAAGTATGTATACTTTTGTGTGTATATATATTTTGGAGTACGTGCTTGGATTGCAATTGGGTTTTGCTGGTATATTTCTTGGAGCATGTGTCTGGATTGCTTTGGGATCTTGCTTTTTCAAACGTGCATGTCATCGGTTTGATATTCTGCCGAGACGGCATTGCAGAAGGGTACCGCGTGTGTATATATATATATATATATTGTGTGTATATATGTCATCGCTTGTTTGTCCATTTTTGAACACTATCAGATTTTCCATTTAGTGGGAACTGGACACTGATTCTACCCTGGCCCAAATGGATCTGAATACATCTGCAGAAATAGCTGAAATGACAACTGGTAATCACCATTATTAATGGATACTGTTATCGGAACATGTGTGGTCGAGTGAGTAGAACGTGACGTATGAATGTGAAAGCTAGAAAAATATTGTATTAAGAAATTGTTGGGAAGGGGTTCAATTATGTATTAAGAAATTGTTGGGAAGGGGTTCAATTATGACAAGCGAAGTGGGGTCGTTTACACAGGCTTTTGCGCCCCGACTTTTTATCCGGCCACCTTTTTATTTTCCTTTCCAAGTGCGCGTCATCATCTCGTTCATCGAATCGGCAGGCCTCTGATCACACAGGTTGCACTGTTCACTGCGTCAGCCAGCGCGTGAACACCACGCACGTACAGCCAGTGTTACTTGATTTATAAAAAACCAATCACGTTAGATTTTTACTATAATCTAGTGGTGTTGGAGGATATAAACAATATGAAAGTAAATTTATTATTTACTTTGCGCTCTAGAATTTTGGTGTTTTCATATATTATTTATTTTGGTTTTTAGAATTTTGATATTTGGAACCAATTTACAAATAGTCTCGCCAATTCTTACCAAAACAATTTGATTTGATCGGTTTGAAAATAAATAAAATTACTTATTATCCAATTTTTAGAAGAATAAGTCATTGGGCTAATTTTATATTAACTTCATGATTCCCATAACTATTATTTTATTTTTAATTCTAACCAATATCGCTATAACTCCTAAATACTTAAATAGACAGAAATTTAAATCTCAAAATTTCTTAATACATAATACATTATTTTGATAACCATCTAATAAATCTCTCAAATCATAACTGACTTTACCTTTTGTTTGGTGGTATCACATACGGACCAGAAATAAAAATTTCCAAATCTCTCCCTTACGCACTGTGCTACATAATACCTTTGACAATATTCATTTATTGGCAATCATTCCTTTGCAATTTAAACAATATTCATTTATTGGCAATCAGTCCTTTGCAATTTAATGATGAAACTTTCGTGTTACACAGTTTATTGCGGACCTTTCCCGTCACATAGCTCCTGCCTTTATTCCATGATTGCCATTTTGTCCTTGAAAATCACGGGTAGATTGTTTTGAGGAGGACTAAATTGAAGTTACATTGCACAGTAATTCCATCATTTTACCTTTATCTATTTATGGGTAATCTGTCCTTTGCAATTGAATGATGGACCTTTCCTGTGAAACAATTTACTGGCTGACCTTTCCCGTCATATGACTCCAACTTGTCCTTGCAAATCACGGGATAAATTGGTATGAGATCGAGTCACTCGAATTAACAGTGCGCAGTATAAGGAGGTCATTTTTGGGCTCTTTTCTGGGAAGATCAGAATTAGGAAAATTTAAGGTTTTTCAGTGGTTGATTTTTATATTATCAGGTTGTCTAATGATTTTTGATGAGATTAATTTATTTTTTAAGGAATTTGGACTTCTGTGATCCATAATATTGTTTAGAGAATTTTCGGTGAAATCACATAAATAATCATTTGTCGACTTCGAACCAACCAATGTGGTTCATCGTCAAAACACTAGTTGGTTTATATAATTTCTTCGAAAATTCTCTAAATAATTTATTTTTTATTTTTATTTTATATTTAAAAATACAATTAAACATGGAACTGGCAATCCCTCCAAAATTGTCACTGAATTATACACCTTAAAAAAACCAACTGGTAAGACTATACCAGTTAACATTACACTGATTATTATTAAAACTGCCATGCACATTAATTGATACTCTGAGGTCTATAATTTATATAAGTGAATTTGATGAAGGTTATTTGTTATTTATGTCTTACATTTTATACAGATTCATGAGGACAAATGTCAAACCATGGGTATAATTAGACTATTGTTCTGGATATAACAATGCTATTTTTTTTAAATTTGGTTGATTTACAATGTAGAATATCTTTCATATAAATGGTCTTTTCCAAGATTTATATTTTTTTACATGTTAATTTACCATGTTATTACGCTTAAATTTGGATGGTTAAAAGGTATATGGTCTTTCATATTAATGGTTTTTTGAAAATAGATAATATGGTAATTTACATTAGTAAATATGTTATTTCAAGTCACTTTTTAGTGACTACTATTTCAATGTCATCTAATGAGTTTAATTTTTTTCTACTTCTAAATAAATAATCAAAATTTAGGGTAAATAACTTAAATGTTTAGACCTCGAATCTTTAGTTCTAATTTTTTTTATTATCATTATTCAAATATGTTTAAAAATAATATAGATATTTTGTGAAGAACCAAATTTCAATTTTGTAACTATTATAATAAAAAAATTATTAGTTAGTAATAAATTTATTAAATGGAGAAAAAAATCAAATCTTGTAAGTTTTGAAACCATTTACATTTCAAAATGAAAACTATAACTATGATTAATGTTAGAATATTTACATTTGTATTATATTAAGCATTGCATATATTTCTATCCATATTTGGTATCTTCTTATTTAGTAACTTTTATATGGGGCGTGTTCATACACATACTTTTGATTAATGTTACAATATTTATATTTGCATTATATTATACATTGCTTATATTTCTATTTATATTTGGTATCTCTTTATTTAGTAGCTTTTATATGAGAGACACACACACCTTTTGATTAATGTTAAAATATTTATATTTGTATTATATTATACATTGCTTATGTTTCTATCTATATTTGGTATCTCTTTATTTAGTAGTTTTTATATGGGACACACATTTGATTAATGTTAGAATATTTATATTTGTATTATATTTTACATTGCTTATATTTCTATCTACATTTGGTATCTCTTTATTTAGTAGTTTTTATATGGGACAGGCACACAATCTTTCTATTCCATATTTATATTTGGAGAGAGATACAAAGAGAAATATTATCCAATTATAATATCTTTTTATCATATTAAGTTATTTGTTATAAGTATTATATTTTCATTTAAGCGAACATATAATGGCAAAAATTTATTGACATAACAATCTCTCTATCATATAGGGTTATAGGACTAGTGAATTTTAACAGAGATATAGTATCTCTTGATTAAGGCCTAATAGGGTTAGTGTATAACATCCAAATTATTTAAAGTAGCATCTATCTATTTTATCTATTTATTAAGCACCAATATGCTTCCAATGACTCACAAAAGAATCAACACAAGTCCAATAATATTTACTGCAATTTCCACTTGACAACATATATAGAATTGAGCATGCATTGCTAGAGGATTGCATGCACCCTTTTGTGCCCTACACACACTCACTTAAAAGGTGTCACAATATTTACACATGTGGAATATTATCTATAGCACATGTAATGTAATATTCCATGCACATTTTCACAAAGTCAAAGAATGAATCAAAGCCATATAGAGATTGTGAACCAAATGCCCTGGAAATGATAAAAAGTACATAAATAACAATCTACTTTGAGGGAAAAACCTCCTTTTACAATGAATCAGTCAACATGAGAAGATTAGATCATTTTAAAGTTGGGTATTTGTTGTAACATGATTATTTTTGCTAATTTAAATTTGTTGATTTCATAGGTTTTAGTAGTTTAGAAATAATAAATGGGTCTGCAAGAGTAAATGCGCCCTCAAAATGTAAATTCAAGTTTCATTAGCTAGTTGATTTAGTTAATCATGCATTTAAACATGATTAAAAGGATGTAATAAAGTAAATTCAAAAATGGTTTACAAACCTCTGAGAATGAATTTTCAAAAAATGAAAGAGGTTATTGTTTATAACATCCTCATGTACAAAAACCTCTCTCAGTTTTGTAACTGCTATTATGGATTGGGAGATACAAATTCATCTTTGAAGGAATGCTTTCTAGAAATTTCCTGTTTTAGTCACCTTTTTGGAGAGGATAGTGTGACTAAAAAAAGATGAATAGTTGGAAATTGGAGGAGGTTTTGGTTCATTAGATTCTAGAATACAAAAACCTATCTTAATTTTCATACAAGTGTCAGCGGTTGGTATATACACTCTCATCATGTTTAGCCTATTTTTCTAACTATGCAATGTCCTATTTAAGCCACCTTTTTGCATAAACTATTGTGGATAATAAGAGATGACTCTTGAGAAAGTGAAGGCGGTTTGTGTTCCTAAGATACTCATGTACAATAACCTACTTCATATTTTACTCAACTATTACATAATCATAGATACAAGTACATCTTCACAAGCTATTTTTTGGACTGTGTAAATTCCTTTTTAGACATCTTTTTGCAGAAAGTATTGTGAACAGTTGGAGCCGAAGTTTGGGAAACAGAGAGAGGTTTATCTTAATAACATATGAGTCTACAATAACCTCTCTCAAGTTTTATAGAACTATCTCAGATTGAGATATACAAAGGCATGTTGGACCATATTTTGCAAGATTTTAGGAGGAAAATGCTCAAAGACAGTTAGGCCACCTCATCAACTAAGAGTTGCAATTCAATTCAAATTTCTCTTTTTTGTAAATAGCAATGCATAATGATCCTGAATTTCAGGAATATGATTATGATTAGACAATGGAGGTGAATACTGCAACAAAGAGTTTGATAGGTACTATTCAAAGCATGGAATTCGCAGAGAGAAGACATGATCGAGGTGGATATCAGTGGCCACCTACCAAGTCCACCTGGACCCCCACCATTGTCTTTCTCAGCATTTTCAGTTTCCTTAATTGTAGCACAACTTACTATTTTTAGCAGTTTTTCGGGTCCTTGAACTTCCGGGCCGTTTTGAATGCCCTAAACACGTTTTTTAGGGATCTGGGAGCAACATGGGTCCGTGCAATGGACCCATGTGCCTGTTCCAACAATGATTGTGCTCGATATAGATTCTTTTTAATGAGCTATTTCGCATCAAAGCGGGAGATCATATGCTAAAGTTTACGACCCGGGAAGTTGATGTACCAACTTACCCCCCAATCGGGGCCCCATTTGCATTTCATCTCCTAGGGTTAGGTTTTGGATGTGATGGGTTTTTTTCATTGTTTCTCACAATAGATAGGCCTTCGAGCTTCATTGTAACACAGTTCAGAGGCATGTAGCCATCACATCTCTTCTTAGAGATAAGCTACCATCGCCCTAGCTAGTTTATTTCCATTTCTGATTGTAAGCATATTTTAGTATTTTTCATTAATGAAATGAAGTATTATTTCCACTGCATATTTGTGTATATGGTTATCTCTGTAATTTGTTGCGTTCCTGTTTAAATCCGGATCAAGACAGTTCCAAGAACACCACAAGAAAATAGTGTGTCAGAAAGGATGAACAGAACAATCATGGAGCGTGCAAGGTGCATGAGATTGCATGCAGGATTGATTTATTTGACTTCAAATCACACCATTTCCCAAAACGATATGTGTATTAACTACAACCAAGTGTTTTCATTGAAAAAATGGAGCAGTGTGTGTGTATAACCGTAACAACGTTCAAATAATAATTGTAACAGCAGTCAATTATATGTGTATAACTGAAAAACTATACTGTATTAATAATCTAGCGTTCATTAATCACATATGTAGCATATCTCCACGCATGAAAAGAAGGTCATCACATCTCCACACATCAACAACACATCTCCATGATATCTCGCTCCTCCACCAGATTCAAAACGAGACCACACTCACCGCAGCTCCTCCATGTGACAACATTCAATTTTGCAGGTAAAGGAAATGAAAACCCAAGCGATGTCAATGGAAAACCAAACCCAAGCAATTTGATTGAAACACAAAGTATGCAAGTAATGTCAGACAATGAGAGCACAGTGAGAGAGCGCAGGTATGGCAGACAGAACGCAGGGAATCAGTCAGTGAATGTCAGGCGCAGTTCTGATAAATGGAATATGGCAGAACAACAAACGTTTATGGACAGTCGCCTTCAGGCAGACAGAGAGCGCAAGTAAGGAATATGGCAGATAGATAGAGGAGTTACAAGGAGCATGAGAGCAAAAATGGAGTTGGCTCTGATACCATGTTAGGCCAAGCAGTAACTCCATTAAGCAAAAAACTGATTCGTATATTCATTCAATCAGGTAGGTCTATTATATACATGAGGGAGAGACTGTTCAGTTCATCTCCCGATGATTGTTCACATTTCTCATTTATTTATTTACATATATTTACCCAATCACAAGGATTAGGTGTCAACAACAACTAAAGCAAATGAAAATTGTTGAAGCAAATTTATTCTTCAATAACTCTCCTATTTGGAATTGATTTTTGTAATTATAAATAATAGTTTGTAGAATGGAAACATGACTTCTCTTCTTCGCAACTCTGTAATTTTTATATAACTATTGTAAGGGGTTTGGAGCTATATGTGAGAGGAGAGTGAAAAATTTAGTTGTCGTTGACACCTAATCCTTGTGATTGGGTAAATATATGTAAATAAATAAATGAGAAATGTGAACATTCATCGGGAGATGAACTGAACAGTCTCTCCCTCATGTATATAATAGACCTACCTGATTGAATGAATATACGAATCAGTTTTTTGCTTAATGGAGTTACTGCTTGGCCTGACATGGTATCAGAGCCAGCTCCGTTTTTGCTCTCATGCTCCTTGTAACTCCTCTATCTATCTGCCATATTCCTTACCTGCGCTCTCTGTCTGCTCGAAGGCGACTGTCCATAAACGTTTGTTGTTCTGCCATATTCCATTTATCAGAACTGCGCCTGACATTCACTGACTTATTCCCTGCATTCTGTCTTCCATACCTGCGCTCTCTCACTATGCTCTCATTGTCTGACATTACTTGCATACTGTGTGTTTCAATCAAATCGCTTGGGTTTGGTTTTCCATTGACATCGCTTGGGTTTTCATTTCCTTTACCTGCAAAATTGAACGTTGTCACATGGAGGAGCTGCGGTGAGTGTGGTCTCGTTTTGAATCTGGTGGAGGAGCGAGATATCGTGGAGATGTGATGACCTTATTTTCATGCGTGGAGATATGCTGCATATGTGATTAATGAATGCTGGATTATTAATACAGTATAGTTTTTCAGTTATACGCCTATAATTGACTGCTGTTACAATTATTATTTGAACGTTGTTACAGTTATACGCACACACTGCTCCGTTTTTTCAATGAAAACTCTTGGTTTCAGTTAATACACATATCGTTTTGGGAAATCGTGTGATTTGAAGTCAAATAAATCATAGTGGAGCAGTGAATATTAACACAACATGGATATGTGTGGATATGTGTGGTTATAATACATGATATGCGTGGTTATAATGTTGGATATGTGTGGTGCATGTTATTGTTAATACCTAACATGTTATATAATAAAATGTTACTGAATGTTTGGTGGAGGCAGAACGTCCATGATGCGTTGAGCCATTTTAAAAGGAGGTCATATGGTATGAATAATTGGACTTGTATGCTGCGTATGCATTGAATTATTTTACTAGTGGCTGTGTACGTTTTGAAGGTCATTTTTTCTCTGTGTATTGAAGTTGTGATGGCCGTGATTCAATGGGTACATGAAAACCTTGTGTTAGAAGTTTTTAGTGGACAATAATGCCCTTTGAGAATGCCCTTTTGAGTACATTTTTACTGTATATTGGCAGAAGTATTTTTCTATCAGCAAAACTATTTTTTTTATAGAATGCATTCAATCATATCCATGGTGGGAATATTTCTCACTGGCAAGGAGAACTATCCTGAATGGTCCCGAATGATAAAACATACCCTCATTTTCAATGAGTTATGGAAAGGAGTGTGTGTCGGAGAAGGAGATAATGACCCAGTACAGCCTACCTCAGACAAAGAGCTCGTCATTTGGGAAAACAAGCACAACAAAGCTTATGCATTAATCGCAGCATCTGTAAATGAAGAGTTGAGTCGCCATATTTCGTCATATTCAACTACCTTTGAAGCCTTACAAAAGCTGAAAGAACTCTATGACTCACATTCTGCACTTGAAGTTTTTCAACTCATGATTAAACTCTTCACTCTTGAACTGCAAAATAATGATCCTCTTGCTCTTGCATCTGAAGTAAAGTCTATAATGCATGATATCAAATCTACTAAGGTTGAATTGGATATTCCTCTTATCACTTTCTCAAGGCACTTTATCCTACTTACTCCAATTATCTTGAGTCATTGCAAGCAAATGGAAATCTCAAAGAGATAACCTTTGACTCTCTTGTGAAAAAGTTTGTTGAAAGAGAGAAAGCTTTTGGAAAGAAGACAACCCCTGAGTCTTCTGAAGAGACTGTGTGCCTTGCTCATAAAGAAAAGCATCCTACTCAAGATTCTACAAGAGGAAGAGGAAGATATTTCAGGAAGAGGAAGACACTTCAGAGGCAGCGGGGGCAGACATCCTCAAGGAGAAAACGCAGATTTACATTGTATTCGCTGCAAAAGAAATGGATCACATGATGCCTCTACATGCAAGCTACCATGGGACAAAATTGAGCAGAGAAGAAACCAACAGAAAGGTAAAACTAATGATACAGACAAAGGTAAAGCACCTGAATCCACTCACTATGTTGAGGCACAATGTAACGTTGAAGTAAATGAAGATTTGTTTAATGCTTCACTTGCTTCATGGAAAAATGATTGGTTGCTTGATTCAGGAGAAACCTGCCACATGACTCATAGAAAAGATTTTTTTTTAAGATTTCACTGACAATGTTGATGGAGTAGTATACTTTGCAGATCAATCAAAAATCAAGCCATCAGGGCTTGGCACAATCAGGCTTAAATTGCCTAGTCTTCCAGACTTTCTTCTGCATCATGTTCTATATCTCCGACAACTCAAGAGAAACTTGTTGTCCTTGGTCCACATCTGCTAGCAAGGTCACTCCATTCATATGTTTGATGGCAAGTTTGAGGTAAGAAAAGCTGACCACTCACTTGTCATGAGGGGAATAGAAGAAGAAAGGCTTCTCAAACTACAAGGAACCTCTGCTCATGCACAACATTTCTCATACAATTCTCATTATGAAGAAGGTACACTTCCATCAAGTTTATTATGGCATGCTGGATTTGGACATTTGAACTATGACAGTTTCCGCTTGTTGAAGAAAAATGGTGTTGTTGGTTTTCCTATAATTCCTAGGAAATTTAAGCAATGTGATGCTTGCATTCTAGGAAAGCATAGCAAATGGTGTTTTCATGATTTACATTCAAGATCACATAGAAGCTTGAACTCATTCATTCAGATTTATGTGGTCCAATGCCTGTTCCTTCTGCAGATGGAAATAAATATATGATGACGTTTATTGATGACTATACCAGAATGTGTTGGGTTTATTTATTGAAGAACAAATCTGATGCTTTTCAAACATTCAAGAATTTTCATAAATGGATTGAAAATGATGCACAATCTCATATTGGGTCTATTCGCACTGATAATGGAAACGAATACACATCAAATGAATTTGAAAACTATCTTCGCCAACATGGGATCAAACATCAAACAACTGTGCCTTATAATCCCCAACAGAATGGTGTAGCTGAAAGAATGAATAGGACAATCTTAA
>APFE030071167.1:61332-84827 GCA_000404065.3 Pinus taeda
TTTGATACCAAAGGTACATAGAAACAAACTTGGTGCTAGAAGTCGTAAGTGTATCTTCCTGGGGTATTCAAACACCTCCAAAGCATACTGCCTCTATGATGAAGTAAATAAAAAGTTTGTTGTATCCAGAGATGTAATTTTTCTTGAATCATCCAAATCTGACAATGTTGTTAAGCGACAACTTGATCGCTTGGATAGATTCGCAAAAACGAAATCATTTCAAGAATTTGATAATCAGATTCCACATCTTGAACGGGGGATTCCTATTTTAGATCAACATGTGGAATCTTCTTCTGAAGAATACTCTCCCCCGATTGAAACTCCAACAATGGATGATGCTTTAAGTGATGTAATTGATAGAATTGGGAGACTCAATCTTGATTCACTCCCAACTCAATCAACAGAGCAGCCTGGACCATCTCAGAAAGGTCCCCCAAAGTGGCTGACAAAGACACTTGAAAGTGTTCATCCTGATGAAATTGGAAAAATAGGAACCAGAAATTCAAACCGACAAAATGGAGGTGATGTAGATGACTCTAATTCACCTGTTGATATGGATGTTTCTTATGATTGTGAGTTGAACTTGTCTACAGATTTTGAACCAACTTCCTTTAAAGAAGCTGCTTCTCATGATGAATGGAAAGAAGCAATGCAAAAGGAGTATGATGCCCTCATAAAGAACGACACTTGGACGCTGGTTGATCCTCCATTTGGAACCAAACCAATTGGCTGCAAGGGGGTCTACAAGAACAAGTACAAAGCTGATGGCTCATTTGACAAGCACAAAGCTAGGCTTGTGGCAAAAGGTTTTGCACAGAAGGAAGGGGTCGATTATGAGGAAACTTTTGCTCCCACAGCAAAATGGGCCACCATCCGGACACTCTTTGCACTGGCAGCTCAGAACGGTTGGAAAGTCCATCAAATGGATGTAAAAACTGCTTTCTTAAATGGAGATCTAAAAGAGAATGTTTTTATGTCCCAGCCTGAAGGATTTGCTATGAAAGGACATGAACATAAAGTATGCAAACTTGTGAAGTCCTTGTATGGCCTCAAACAAGCACCACGAGCCTGGTATGAAAAACTGATTGAGCATCTTCTGAAACTCAATTTCAATCATTTTGATCTTGATGATGCAACTTTATTTGTCAATAAAGTTGGCAAAACAATTGCATATCTTTTGGTATATGTAGATGATCTTTTAATGAAAGGGAACAATGAAAGCTACATTGCATCCATAAAGAAGGAATTGGGGAAAAGTTTTGAAATGACTGGTTCGGGCTATGTTCATTACTGGCATTGAAGTAACCCAACATCCAAAGTCCATATTTCTTTCTCAAAAGAAATAGATTGGAGATTTCTTGAACATAATTGGCATGATAGAGTGCAATCCTCTTACTACTCCAATGGAACAAAACTTAAAGTTCACATCTATTGAAGGAAAGGAATTTGAGGATGCAACAAAGTATAGACAACTTGTAGGAAGTATCAACTACCTAACTACTACCAGACCAGACATTTCATTTGCTATTGGAATCCTCTCTAGGTTTATGCAAAAGCCTTGTGAGGGACATTGGTCTGCTGCAAAAAGAGTTCTAAAGTACTTGAAGGGAACTCAAGACTTTGGAATCAAGTACACACAGGTGGATGACTTCAGCTTGATCGGATACTCTGATTCAGACTTCAATGGAGACAAAGAAAATGGGGTATCTACTTTAGAATATGCTATGAGTCTTGGATCAGGAGCTGTCTCCTAGAGATCATGCAAACAATCAGTTCCAGCAGATTCACAACAAAAGTAGAATATGTGGCAGCAGCGGAAGCAACAAAAGAAATTGTGTGGCTCAGGAAAATTCTTGAAGATTTGCAAGTAAAACAAGTACAATCAACTCCACTCATGATTGACAACACCTCTGCAATAAGGTTGGCCAAGAACCCAAGGTTCCATGATCGAACAAAGCACATCAACACTAAATATTATCTGATTCAACATCATGTTGAGGCCAAAACAATCCATCTCCATCATTTCTCCACAAATGAGCAAATTGCAGACATCTTCACCAAAGCGCTTGGAAGAGAAAAGCTTGAATGATTCAAAACGATGCTTGGACTCACCAACATCCCTTCAGATTAAGGGGGGGAATGTTGACACCTAATCCTTGTGATTGGGTAAATATATGTAAATAAATAAATGAGAAATGTGAACAGTCATCGGGAGATGAACTGAATAGTCTCTCCCTCATGTATATAACAGACCTACC
This sequence comes from Pinus taeda, assembly GCA_000404065.3. Taxonomy (NCBI): domain Eukaryota; kingdom Viridiplantae; phylum Streptophyta; class Pinopsida; order Pinales; family Pinaceae; genus Pinus; species Pinus taeda. Next base: position 63,591 of record APFE030071167.1, read on the forward strand.
TGATTGAATGAATACACTAATCAGTTTTTTGCTTAATGGAGTTACTACCTGGCCTGACAGTTGTGGCTTAGCTGAGCCCTATATCAGCTTAAGGATAACTTTATTTCTTAATCAACAAGGAGAGTCAGTCTAATGTCTCTTCTCTATTGGTAGCTGAAATTCATACTTTAATCCAGTAGAGATAGAGAGATGGTAAATGGACATAATTTAACTAGTTGGAACTACCACCCCAAACGGAAAAGGAGTTGCTTTAAGTTCTCGATTGGGAGGTTTCCCTTCTAATGTTGAGGTGGAAATTTTGAACCTACAATAGGTCCTCTTGTAGTTGTTGAATGATCTTTCTTCTATCCTTGCTTCATCAACCAAATCGGATTGTAAAATATAAATAGCACACAATAAACCCTTTGTTTCATTTTCTTTGCTTGAGCATGCATATACAACACAAGAAACCATCTATTTATTTTTCTTTGTTTTAGTATGCATATATGACCATATTATGTTTTCCTTTTTTATTGATATTTTCAAAGTCATAACTTAGCTTCTTTATAACCCATTTTTGTTTCTCTTTCGAAGAAATTTATTGATCTAAGAAGTTATTTTAAGCTATCATGATCTATTTTTACTTTGAAGTGTCTTCCTATTATGAAAGGGAACCATTTTTTTATTCATATAGTATTGAAAAAATTTATTTTTCATAAATGGGTTTTAGTAAGTTCTTTACTTTAGGTTGATTTCTCACAAAGGCAATGTGCATTTCCTCTAGCATTAAAAGTGCACCAAGGCCATGGCTTGAGGTATCACACTTCATAATAAAAAAATAAAATTGTGAAGTTGGATATGGCTAGAAAGAATTCATAAACATAGCCTCATTAATTTTTTTCAAAGGCTTTGGTTACTTTTCGAGTCCAAGAAAATGCTTCATTCTTTAATAATTTTGTTAGTGGTGTTTCTATTTTAACATAATTCTTCATAAAATTATGCTAATAACCTATCAATACTAATATTCTATGAATCCTTATATAAACCCATTTTATGCTTAAATTCCCTTATTAAGCCCTAAAAATAGATTGATTGTTAGAAACAAGGACAATACTGAGAGGTGGGTGAATCAATATTGTAGGAATTTTATCAAAAACACCTTTCTTTCACTTGTGCAAGAACACTAGGACACCATAAAGAACTTCATCAACTAGTTAAATAAGCATGACCATAAATAATCATAGCAATCACAATGGAACACATAAGGAACAAACAAATTCTTAAAACTACTCTTCAATTCCTTCACAAGGAAAACTTCAACTTCTTGTTTCAATTTTTCCAGCTACAACCAATAGGAAGCTACAACTTCATGTTTTATCAGCTACAATTGAAAGGAGTTACAACCTGAAATATTTACCAACACCCACTGGAACGAACACCAACCCATGATTTGCAAGCTACAACTTTCTTGATATCAATGATTCATCTTTCATCCATTTTCATACTAGAACCATGAATGCCATCTCTGCCTTAAAAAAAAAAAAAAAAATTCCTCCTTAATCACCAATAACTTCAATAATCTTTGATTACTGAATTTACCAACAACTTCACCTAACTCACTCATAAGAACTGTCTAGCATGCTTGCTTATAAAGAATTTGGCTTGATATTCTTGGCTTCAATGCTTTTTTCTAACTTCACTTGTATTCTTGGTTGAATCCTTAACTTTTGAGTATTATGGATCTAATCAACAAGTTATTAGAACTTAACCATCTGTTCCTGTATGTTAGATTGATTATTTATGCTTATTTTTAGCATTTTGGCCTTTTAATAGACTTTATTTCAGACTTTTTTATTTTTGGTGAACTTCCAAATTTATCAAAACTAATAACTCTGCCCCTTAACTACTACCAACTCTTTCATGCATTTAGCACTCTGCTATTATGTTTGGCTTAACTACCAAACTCCAAAAGTTGTCAACTCAATCCATACAAGGACTTTGATTATGGCCCAAACTCTTTAATCCACAACAACACCATTTATAGTTGTCGACTCAACCATCCAGTCATAAAAAATTCCACACTACCAAATCTATTCGCGTTGAGTCGAATGTTTTAAAACACTGCCAAACTTACCTCCATGGCCTTTTTATTTATTTAGTGCAAGTCTTAAAAATGCTGCCAATTTTGTTGAAACTTCCTTTATCTCCTTTTGCTTGGCACCTTAGCAAGTTTTCTCCATAGGACCTAGTGTTGTGACCACTGTCTTGGTCCTTGAGGTGCTAAACTCTTTTTAGGCCTTTGTGGGCTTATTTACCTTTAAAAATGTCTTGCACCCTTGGTCTCATTGTTTCATGTAATCTTGTGTCAGCGCCTAGCCCATAGCCTTCAATCCCAACGCTTTTTGTTGTGCCTTCTTATAAATCTTTCGACCTCCTCTTGGTGGGCTTCATTGTCAGTGGGACCATTATACTTGCTCCTCATTAGCTATCGCTATGTCATAAAGCCTCTCCAACATGATGCCTGATGCTTGACACTTCCTTTGTGTGCTCTGAAAACAAATATCTTGCCTCCATATTGCAGGATGAGTTGTACATTGGAGTCCTTTGATGCAACTATGAGCCAATAGAAATGCTCTTGACTAGAGTCACCTCTAACACCTCCCACAAAATCCCATGATTAGTTAGCTCACCTCCTTTTTAAAGTGCTCCGCTTATTTATTCTAAACACTTACTAGCAGGATGATGTCATGTTAACATCACCTGCACCACATTTTATCTAGTGATTGGTCTATGTGTCATTGAGAAACAGGCCATTCAGGTACCCAAAAATGCATATTATGTCTTCCATGTGTCATGCTCCCATTGGTGATTCTGACATCAACATCCTCTGTCCTTTGAGCCAATCAAATGCTTCCATGTGTCCCATTGTAAGAGAGAAGAGAGAAGGGTCATGTGCCTTGTTTCTCTGCCATTTCATTGTTAAATTTTTAAAAAGGTCCAGACTTATTTCCTTTGTTCTATTAAAACTTCCTCCATGTCAACACTCCATTTTATTGCTACTTTATTATCCCTCCAGACTCACCTTTTTGCCAGGCTTGTGGGATGGGATGTTATGTTGGGGCCTCTCGCCTAAGAGTTTCCACCAATGATAAGCCTCTAGTGCACTGTGTCAGGCCACACATGCCCATTCAACTTCTTAAGGGATCCTTTATGATTTTTCTGGAATGCACTCGTCGGGGCTACTAGAACTGGTTGATGTGTTAAGTGGGATCTGCATGAACTAATAGGAAGCTTTCCCACTGCCTTGCTACTCCGTCCATGAATGTCTAATGCTTCTATGGTTCCTCCTCCATTCTTGCAGCTATGTTTGGCTGCTTCGCCAAAGTTAACATAACGCCAAAAGGGTTTGCTACCTCCTTAACTCTGCTAACTTGACCTAGGGACCTACAACTTTGATTGACTCTATTTTTCAAACCAAGGGGCCATTTTTAGACTTCTGCATAGAAACGTAAATATTTTTCTGAGCTCTACTCATCTAGTTGGGTTTCATCTATTTTTGAGATAAAATTATACTCTAGAATTGGCACCAAAGCACCTGCACCACTGATGATGATATTTAACCTTCTTCTTGTGCTTGGAACCAGATCATTTAAATCCTTCTTTGCCTTTTATTGACACCTTTTCCCATGTGTTTCCATCAATGAAAAAATATTTCCAACAATATCCCCATTTGGCATTAACAACAACTCCAAGATAAAATAAAACAACAAGACATACTAAATATGCTTGTGTCCCATGAATGTTGATCCCCTTGAGATGCACTTCTCTTATCCTTAGCTGTTTCTGCTATTGTGGTGTTGTTTCTTTTCTGTTGTTTTATCACTAAGTCCCTCTCCTTCACCAAGTACCTATCCTTTTTTCTATCACCATGTACCTCTCCCCCTTTGACATCACTGGAAATGACACCAACATGCTCCCCCTATCACCATACTCCCTCTTTCAAATATCTTCCTTTGTCTTGTTGATCCTTCGGACTTGGAAACTTCATCTTTATATGTTGAATATAGACTAACCTCCTTTCTTCCTCTTTAGGGAAGAGCTATTGGAGAGAGGCAAGAGGAACAACTCTCAATATTTGCCTCATGTACTCAAATTGTTCTTTAGGAAGTGGTTTGGTTAAAAGATCAACAACCTGTTCTTTTGTAGTGACATACCCCGACTTCACAGTATGGTTTTCAACGTACTCTCTCAAGAAGTGATATTTGATTGGAATATGCTTTTTCTCGGAGTGAAAAAATAGATTCTTTGGCATGCTTATGGCACTTATGTTTTTACAAATAATGGTAATAGGTTGATCATAGAACATTTATACATCCTGCAAAGTCTACTTAATCCACAACAATTGAGTGCAACAAGAAGCTACTACAATATATTCTTCTTCAACTATAGATAAGGAAATGTAAGTTTGCTTCTTGCTCAACCATGAAACTAGGAATTCTCTAAGAAATGAAGCACCACAACTTGTGCTCTTATGCTCATATACATCACCTACCCAATCAACATCAATATAAACAATTAAGGAAAAACATTTATCTCTGGGATACCAAATTCCATAATCCATTGTTTCTCTAAGATATCTAAGAATCCTCTTGGTTTCTCGTAGATAGCTCTGTTTGGGGGCTGCTTGGAATCTTCCAACTATACCAATGCCCTACATAATACTCTCCTTTCCTGTAGTAGATGATGCCTCTCTTCTTTGCACGTGTGATAAGAAATAACCATAAAATAGACCCAAAATAATCACCAAAGACTTTTCTCTTCCTTTCCTTCTCTTCATTGCTCATGAGGCTCCTTTTCAAGTATTTTTCACACTCATTATTACAGACGTCCTGGACGAATTCTTCTGTACTAAAATTAGAGTTAATTTATCTATTTATAGTTGTTATTCCATAAAATGAGCCAACCTGAGTTGTGGGTGAGCTGACATGTCCTTTGGAGTATTTCCATTATTTCATTTATGGTCTTCTTGTTGGAGGTGCTTATGCTTGGTATTGGAGGGCCTTTTTCCTCTTTTAATAACTCATACAAATATGTAACATGCCCAGAAAGGGTCCTTCATATATGACATTGACTCAATTTGAAATTATGACCAATCCTAAGGGCTCACACTGAGAGTCGTAACTAAAAGTAAAATTTCTTTCTCATGAAACCCATGAGACAAACATTACAATAATAATTTTATTTTTCTTCTTTGAATAAATTACATAATATTACAATTACATATTTCATTATCAAGAGTGAACCTAGTTATACTTTTCAACATTCCCTCTTAACTAGGAAGGTATTCATAATCCATATAAGGTACTTGGACATTGTCAATCTGAATAGTTCTCATAAGAAGATTCAGATTGGTAGCTCATATGTATAGCATCATATCAACTAGGATTGTCACATAGAAATGTCACATAGCAAAACTAACATCTCTATCTCTTCACAAGATCAGAGCACAATTCTGGCGAGACCAATGGTGTATAGACACCCTCATCATTATCTCTCTCAGAACATACCCCACCTGAATTTTCTAAGAGTATGTTCCACCAAGACAATTCTTATCTTGGATTCCCATTCCTCAAAGATATTGGTACTCTATGACTACTCTTATGTTGGATGACCTAACTCATCCTCCATATGTTTACTCAATCCTCCATTCTATCTTTCCAAGTGAAGACAAGAATGGTGTGTCTATCTCTCGCTCTTAATTAGGGAGGATATATCTATTCGAATGAAGGAATGTACCTAAGCTCCCTCTTGGCTTAGGAATTTTCTTCCAAGTTTCTACCAAGTTAGAAACTTGCTTTCGGGCTCCCTCTTAATTAGGGACCTACAACAACTCTTTTAGGTAGAGATGATGGGACAACCAACTACTTAAATAACTCCTCATCACGATGTCTTGAACTTTTTATTTATTCAAGAGTCTTCATGGTTTTGGAACTTCTTCGTAGGGAACATACCATCCATCATTTTCATCCATGAGTCAAACATGTCATTATTCCTTTCATCGAAAGTGATTCATCAATTCCATATATGACCTTCCTTCATGCCATGTTGCCTTCTTCATGTCATGTTTTTCTAAGGATATTTCATCCTACTACATGGACATTAGTGGTGGAAGATATACATATATCTTCCCTTGGCATCCCTGCATAAACCCATCTAGATATCATTAAAAAATAAGAAATGAAGATTAAATAAAAATGATGGTATTTCATCATGACATTTTCTAGTTTGCATTAACATCTTGCATACAGATTGACACTTCTCCAAAAGTGTGGAGTATCAAGGAAGGTATGTTTCGATGGTTATTTTGGTATCTTTTCATTAGAACTCAAAATCCTTTTGCATTGGAAATTTAGATAATGAAGAGGATTTATAACGAAACATGAGAGATTAATGAGGAACACTGATAATCGTCATTTCTATGTGCAGGAGGGAGTAAAAATGGAAGGTGGCCATTCCAAAGGTAAAGAAAAGGATGAGCTAACTATTGTCCCTTTGACGGGAGACCGAAAGCAAACCAGATCACAACGGATCAACCCAGGAAAGGACGCGGAGATACCAGCACGGAGCAGAAAAGGAAAGAAGTGGCGTAGTATTAACGATTCTGCGAATTCCTTAGGATCTTATATCCTGAGGGATCGCTATTTTATCTATTTTCTGTATCTAGATATCTCCGCCATCTTCCTTATAAAAGGGATAGCACTGTTGGCTAGCAAAAGGGGAGGTTTTTATATAATTTCTTTTAAGGAAGATCAGAACTATGATCTTTATGTTCTGTTGAAGACTTGAGTTCCTGTAATTTTATTTCATGCCTTAATACAGACTTGTTTACTCTTTTATCTTTGAGCCTAGATCTATCTTAACCGGTGTACCCCTGGAGGCTAAGGGTCCGGCCCTGGAGGACACTTGCTCTTGTACCATTACGCGTGGTTTCTGTGTGGTTTGTTCATAGACGTAATCTGGTAATCTACTGTGTTTTAAGAGTATTATACTATATGCTCTGTTATGTTTAACTCGTCTCATGTTCTTGAAGCTTTATATTGACGCTGTGTCATGTTACCAATCCTTTAAGTGTTGATTAATCTCTACAGGACACTGTCACTCCATTACAGAGTTCATTACGATTGTGTTTAACATTATAATAAGTTATCTTGAAAGGTCTGTTTTCACATGATTATTGAATGTTACTGTTTTTCATCTTGAGATGCAATCGTATGCATTTATTTAGATCAATAACAGAAGCAGATTGAGTATGTTGCGTTTCTAAGGTTTTGATCGGTAGTGTTGCTCCATCGTATGTGTACATCTTTTAAGACTGAAGGATTGATGTTTTGATTGGAGTGATTAAATAGAATTACAGCTTGAGGAACTTGGGTACTGCTTATTTCAACTGTTGTTCCATTTTATTTATTGTTCCATTCATTTGCTATTCCATTTCTTTGTTGTTCCATTTCAATTGCTGTTCCATTTATTTGTTGTTCCATTGTAATTGTTGTTCCATTACTGTTCCATTTCCAGATTGCTAATTTGATGTTTCTTAAGGACAGTCTCAGGCTATAGTGAGCCCCAGCATCTACTATTTGGCTCCCAGACCTCTGATCTGCTCCCATCAGCTATGAAAGGGATGGGTTATTGCTACCGAACCCTTGGCTGATGTGTTGTTCTACTTCATTGCTATTTCCTTTACTTGTTGTTTCATTTCTATTCATTAAGGACGATCTCAGGCTGTAGTGAGCCCTAGCATCTGCTATTTGGCTCCCAAACCTCTGATTTGTTCTCATAAGTTACGGAAAGGATGGGTTATTGCTACCAAACCTTTGGCTGATACATTGCTTGGTGTGATTTGGTCTTTTGGAGTAGTTAAGTTGTAGACTCGCATTAATTTACTTTCGTAGCTTTTAAACAGCTGTACTACAAGCATTACTCTGGCAAGTGCTAAGCCTCAGACTGAGACACTCTTTGAAATAACCAGACATTCCCGGATTGAGATATTAATTTGAGGTAACTAGAGGTGAAAGAGACCCTTTTTATAGCTCTACATTTTGGTGTCGTTGCCAGGGAAAGAGCGTAGCCATTTGTCTTTTTCAGAGTAGTGTACGAACTTGCTAGGGAAGAATTGGGTTTTGAAAATGGAAGGTAAGAACCTACGTGCGGAGCATGTAAAAGCCCTGCTCCTTTGCCCGATTTCTTGTGGATTTGCTACTATCTACTTAAAACTTAGTAGTTAAATTGAGTGCATGACTAAGCAGAAAAAGCCAGAGAAAAATCCCAAACCGTTACCAAAGCCAGAAAAAGCTAGAGGGTCGGTGACCCTTGGTCGATCAACATTCATAGACGAAATTTATAAGAAAGTCGAATCTCAGCCTTCAGTAGGACCGAGGAAAGTTACTTCCAAATAGCCTACTAGTTCCCTTCAGGCCTCAAGTTCACCATCTGAAGCCTTTGTTGAGGTGCATAGTCAGACTGACGAACATGACTTTCAAGAAATTGAAAATTCTATTCCAGAATGACTACAAGAAGGGAATCTCAGCAATATTTGTGAAGGAGAAGGGGAAATAGGGGAAACTGGGGAGCCAAGATCTCCTCCTAGGATAACTCAGCCATTGAATAGCCCAGACAAGGGGAGCGTGGTAAAAATTATTATTGAAGAAACCCTATTTCCTCAGACAGAAATCCCAAATAGAGGAAGTGCTATTAAAATTGTTCCTGTTGAAAACATTCCTCCTCAACCTAGGAATACCCTCTTAGATATTCTAGAAGGTTATTGGCACATATTTGACCCAATGGCTCAAAATCCGCCAAACACCCAAACCTCTACATTACAATACCCCATAGTGGATTCCACAGCAAATTCCCCTATGAAAGCAATCCCCCTTCAACACATCCCTACATTTCACGGACTTACATTAGAGGACCTGGATGCATTCTTATTCGAATTTGATGTACTATGCAGGGGATATGATTACACCACTGACCCCCAGAAACTAAAATTGTTCCCCTCCACTCTGAAAGGGGTTGCTCTAAGATGGTTTATGGGATTAGGTGGTGGAGTTATAAATAACTGGGAACAAACGAAAGAATCTTTTCTAAAGAAATATCAAGACTATTGTAGGTCTAGAGAACTAAGAGATGAAATATTTCAGATGATCGCTAGACCAAATGAAACATTAGAAGAATATGTGGAACGTTTCTAGTATAATCTGCAAAGATCCCCTTATGCATCGCTGCCTTTGCCTGATAATGTGTTGAAAACAACATTAATAAGGGGCATGAAAGAACAATGGATTGAAACATTAAACATTATGGGGAAAGGGGATATTTATCAGGAAAGTTTTGCTGACATAATTGATCTATGTATCAGGAGTTCGATAGGCAGTACACGAATCAAACCAGCAGAACATGATCGATTTGCACGAGAAAACAAAATTTCATCAGAAGGAGTAACACGTGTGGAAATTGGAAATTTATTTGAAAATTTTAAAACTGATATACTAGGAACACTGACTACACAATTGGACATTTTGCAGGCTAAGCAGAAACAAATGGAGGCAGAACAAATTTGGCAATATTCTGCCCCAGGTGCAAGAAAAAGCATAGCCATAAGGAGTGCCCACTAGATACAGTTCAGACATGCGCCATTTGTACAAGGGATCACTCTACAGAAAGTTGTCCCTCATTACCTGGATTGAAAGCGGTATATAAGGAAGCAGAAGAAGAACCAGAGGCAGTATATCTACTCAACCAGCGTCGTCAGTGGTAGCCGCGACAAACTGGTATGTTTTCAGACCCAGCTTCTTCTTTTCAGTATCTGCAGTACAATACTCAACAGTATAATACATGGAAAAGTCAGTTTCAACCCCCATTTCCAAACTGGTCATTACAGTCGTACCCTTCTGCAAACCCGTGGCTAAATCAGACAAGCCAATATGGTTGGTTGAATCCTCCTTATCCCCCACCATACTGGCAAAACAACCTATACCCACCACAATGGACTCCCCCCACTTCATAAGGTTCAGTCTGGTAGACTAACTGGCAGAGACCAACAGAGCAACCAGTCGGAAATATTCCTTTCCCTCAACCTACACTGCCAGCTTTACAGCAAAACCCCCAATCTAATCTGAGATCCCAACTCCCAGCCCAGCCTAATCCCAATCCAAATAACAGACCGGTCCAAGCACTCGAAATTTTAGAAACACCAGAAGAAGGACCCGATCTGAGGGAGTGCAATGATCTTCAGCTAAGATCTGGGCGTATTATTCAAACAGAGGGAAATAAAACAATTCAGATTGAAGATCAGTTACCTAGAGAACATCTGTCACAGGAAGAGGATGTAAATGGACAACAAACTCAGAATCAAGCAACTACATCCTCTCCCCCGTTCCCAGAACGTTTAGTCATACCTCGACCTATACAGCAACCTAATTTCAACATTCTGGGAGAATTACAAAACTTGTACATAAAAATTCCATTCCTTCAGGCCATTCAAGACATCCCGATATACGCTAAAACTATTAAGGAATTGTGCATAAAAAGACCGAGAAGGAATGTAATAGATAATCCAAGAGTTCAAGTAGTCGGTACTTTATTTGACCTATTATCAGGAAAGGAAACACCTATTAAGTATGAAGACCCAGGAAACCCAATAGTAACTGTTCAAATTTATGGCCAAACATTAACCAATGCCTTAGTTGATCTTGGAGCTGCAATCAATATATTGACAACTGCTACTTGCCAAAAGTTAGGTATTACATCTGCAGAACCCACTTCAACTTTGCTAGAATTGGCTGATCGATCTGTGGTTAGGCCGGAAGGCATACTGCATGATGTCATGGTCTCGGCTGATTCCTGGGAATACCCAACTGATTTTCTGATAATAAACCCTAAAACCTGACTAGATGGACATCCATTGATCTTAGGAAGACCTTGGCTCGCTACTGCTGATGCCTATATCGGCTGTCGGCAAGGGAACATGATCATAACCAAGTGGGTGGATATCAAGAATTTAGTACTATATCTCCCAGCGCAGCCAAGCATCACAATAGTTAAAACTAATAGGCACCATGTATCACATCTTACTGACAACATTAGATCTCCATTAACTATACAAGAAGCACTAGAATTCAAAGACCAAATAGAAGATGATGCCATCAGCAACTTTATTAGTCAAACTGAACTCACATCTCGTACCCAGTGTCATATGATAAAAGCAGCATTTGATAACTAAGTAGAAGAGGAACCTCTGAAGGATGCACATGATCACACAATCCCTGTCACTTCAGTTGCACATAGTAAAATTGTGGAAATTGAACCTGGAAAGACCTTAAACATTAACACCGACCTTACACCCGAACAAGAAACAAAACTCATACACATCTTAACAAAATATAAAGACGCATTTGCATGGGATTACCCTGATATGAAAGGAATTGATCCTCAATTGTGTACACACCAAATCTACATAGAAAATGATGCAAGACCTGTTAGACAGCCTCAGAGAAGACTAAATCCTCATCTAAAAGAAGTAGTAAAAGCTGAGCTCCAAAAACTTTTAGATGTTAATTTCATCTATCCTATCTCTGATAGTAAATGGGTCTCCTTACTTGTGGTGGTACCAAAAAAGAATGGGAAGTGGAGAATTTGCATGGACTACAGAGAACTAAATAAGGCAACGCAAAAATATCACTTTCCTCTCCCATCCATCGATCAAGTATTGGACACTTTGGCAGGGAAGAAATTCTTTTATTTTCTTGACGGCTTCAGTGGGTATAACCAAATACAGATTGCCCCTGAAGATCAGGACAAAACTACTTTTACTTGCCCTTGGGGAACATTCGCCTACCGAGTTTTACCTTTTGGCTTATGTAATGCCCCTGCCACATTCCAAAGGGCTATCCTTAGCATTTTTGCAGATCTAATGAATGAAGGACTGGAAGTATATATGGATGACTTTAATCCATACGGAGAGGAGTTTGATCCAGCATTGGAAACACTAGAAAAAGTCCTACAACGTTGCATAGCTACCAGGCTTTGTTTAAGCCATGAAAAATGCTACATGATGATGACAGAAGGACTTATTTTAGGACACTATATTTCAGCAGTCGGCATTCAGGTAGACCCAGCCAAAATCCAAATACTTTTGCTTATCCCTACTCCTACTACTCAAACAGAGGTACGTAGCTTTCTTGGATTCTCTAGTTATTACAGAAGATTTCTAGAACATTATTCACGTATTGCTGCACCATTGTATGCACTAACTGGTAATATTGATTTCCTTTGGACAGAAAAATTTGAACGTCCTTTCAACGATCTGAAAAAGCTCGTATCTACAACCCCAGTCCTTCGGGGACCAAATTGGGATTTTCCATTCCAGATATCATCTGATGCCTCAAATACAGCCATTGGAGCGGTCCTTGGATAGGAGGAGGATAGAAAACCATATGCAATTTATTACATTAGCAAAAATCTATCCCATGCTAAATTAAATTATACTGTCACTTAAAAGGAATTTCTAGCTGTTATACATGCTATCAATAAATTTAGACATTACATCACTGGATATCCCGTTATCTTATACACAGATCATTCTGCTATAAAATATTTAGCAAATAAACCTGTCACAAATGGTAGAATAACTAGATGGCTGATTTTATTGCAGGAGTTTGACATTACAATCAAGGATTGACCCGGGAAAGAAAACCCGGTAGCTGATTTCCTCTCAAGAATGCCAAAACCAGTCGATGCAGCAACAGTTGAAGATCAGTTTCCAGATGAGCATCTCTTTGTTGTTGCTGTTCAAACACCCTGGTATGCTGATGCCGCAAATTACCTAGCAGTAGGTCAGTTACCAAAGCATCTAACCCCTAATGAGTGGAAACAGATTGTCCAGCGAAGTACCAGATTTTCTAGGATTGGGGGCTATTTGTTTCACATAGGGGCAGGCATGCAAATCAGGAGATGCGTTTGACAAGATGAAATTTTTGATATATTGAAAGCATGCCATGACCAACCATGTGGTGGGAATTTTGTTGATCGCAGGACTGCACATTAAGTATTACACACAGGGTATTATTGGCCCACAATTTTTAAAGATGCAAAGAAATTTGTCCAAGCATGTGACAGTTGCCAAAGAGCGGGACGCCCTAGTCACTCAGATGAGATGCCTTTGAAACCACAGTTATTCATCGAACCATTTGAGCGATGGGCCCTTGATTTCGTGGGACCAATCAACCCACCATCAAACCAAAAAACATACATTTTGGTGGCAACAGAATATGTCACCAAGTGGGTTGAAGCAGAATCCTTGCCCAGAGCTACAGAAGAATCTGTTATACATTTCCTGCTCCATTTATTTGTGCGCTATGGCCTCCCTAGAGAGATAATCACAGATGGAGGGCCACAGTTTGCTGGGAACAGAATAGCGGCAACACTAAAACATTATCATGTTCAGCATAAAATGACCACCCCATATCACCCATAGGCAAATGGGCAAGTAGAAAGTAGCAACAAGATAATAGAAACGATTCTAACAAAAACAGTTGCATCACATAGACGCGATTGGGCTGCCAGACTACCAAAAGAATTGTGGGCTTATAGAACAACATGGAGAAGCACCACTGGTCACTCACCTTACCAGCTAATGTTCGGAAAACAACCTATCTTTCCTATAGAATTTGAAATCTAGACATTACGAACAACACAAGAAGTTGGTTTAGACTTAACCGAGGCACAAACTAATCGATTGCAACAAATTAATGAGTTGGATGAAATTAGGCTCTCTGCACTTCAACACACTGCCCTGACACAGCAACATAGAGCTAAATGGCATGATGCTCTCATTAAAAACAGAGTCTTCCATGAAGGAGACTGGGCTCTTTTATATGACCCTAGATTTCAGGACTTCCCTGGGAAACTCCAGACTCGTTGGCTGGGACCATACAAAATTCAGAAAGTACATGACAATGGCACCCTCACACTGATTACTATTGATGGTTCTGGGTATACCTTTAAGGCAAACGGCCATCGAGTCCGTCTTTATCGCAAACCACTTACTCGGGAGTCCTTCTGCCAACAACTACGCCAAGATTCAGATATGGAGATCTTACGGGAGGAAGACAAGTCTCCTCCACCTGTAACTCACTAAGAAGCTTACTTTTATTTACAATTTGTATATAACTACTTGAATTATTTTTGTACATATTTTTGAAGCATGTTTTGATTTTGCTGTTCCTTTTTCAAAAGGAACATCACTTGTGATTTTTGTTGTTCCTTTTTCAAAAGGAACATCACTTGTGATTTTTGTTGTTCCTTTTCCAAAAGGAACAACACTTTTGATTTTTGTTGTTCATTTTTCAAAAGGAACAACACCTTTGATTTTTGCTGTTCCTTTTTCAAAAGGAACAACACTTTTGATTTTTGTTGTTCCTTTTTCAAAAGGAACAACACTTTTGATTTTTGTTGTTCCTTTTTCAAAAGGAACAACACTTTTGATTTTTGCTATTCCTTTTTCAAAAGGAACAACACTTTTGATGTTTGTTGTTCCTTTTCCAAAAGGAACAACACTTTTGATGTTTGCTGTTCCTTTTCCAAAAGGAACAACACTTTTGATTTTTGTTGTTCCTTTTTCAAAAAGAACAACATTTGTGTGTTTTGGCTGTCTCCAAAAGGAACAACACTGTTTGATTTCTGTTGATCTTTTTCCAAAGAAACGGCACTTGTTTGATTTTGCTGTTCCTTATCAAAAAAAGGAACAGCACCGTTGATTTCCACTGTTCCTTTCTCCAAACGAACAACTGTTGTTGTGCCCTTCCTTGAAAAAAGCACTACTCATATGATTTAAAACAACTTGTTCCTTCTTAAGGATGCTGAGTGCTAATGTTCTTTCGAGTCTTTTGGAATACAACTATCCACTTATGTGATGGAAAAAAAAACATAGTATACGGAAATCAGTAAATCATAAATCGCTATCTTTATAAGTAACTGCCCTAAATTGACGAAAGGACGCAGGGAAAATATATGCTTATTTATCACCTTTTGTTGCCATTGTTCTACTAACTCTGTTCTGATTGGTTATCTCTATCATGCTGATTCCTTTTTACCTACTTTGATTATCATTCGGCAATAAGATCAAAGGGTCTATACCTTCCTATTGGGATATCAAGACTTCTTCCACCATTCCTACTCTTAAGGAGTGTTGAACCACCCTTTGTGTATAAAAATGAAAGGATCTCTATTAAAAGCAAGAAAAAAGAAAGAAGAAAAACAGGGTTTCTAAAAATTGTCAAATTGCAGGATAAGGAGTCTCATTACGAGCTGGGCTACCATGATCATCAGGATGGAAGCGAAGTGGCATTCCCACTAGGGCCACCACACCTGGGAAATGGTCCAAAAGGTATATCAAAATAAATAACCCTTGGAACAGGAGGTCTCAACACGAGCCGGCCTGCCCACTATTCACTCCTTCCTCGTGAATGGCATTATGACTAACTGGTTACCAAGCCTGCATAGTGGCCTACAGTTTGACATTATATAACACTTTCTGGCATACACAAAGGACTATGGTTCCCAGGGTGAAATAAACAACTCTGCCAAGGTTATGGACACCTGTCGACAGCAGAGCTCTGTTAATGGTATTGAAGTCGTAACTTTTACACCAATAGGTAAGGAGATTATATCCTCTTGTTTCTTATAACGTGATAATTAATTATATAGTTACCCAACCATATAGTGCATGAGTATCTATTATCGCCAATCATTACGGAGCTAGTGACAGTGACCGCATGAGACTTGCTATTTATGGCAAATGTCTTATCCCCGAACTTCCATCAACTCACCGCAGTCCCTTACATATTAAAAGCGATCTAACTTTCTACCTCGATTTCAGTAATAGGTTGTTTTTGCGACATGGCATATTTTCATAAGTTGTTCCATAAAGGCCTCGCGGCAGAACAGATGCTGCTCCTTTATTTGACAGCTGGGACAGCCTATCACATTGCGGGGGGGGAGGTAACCTCATCATTCCCTAGAGCACGTGTCAGTCCGTTATTCGAGAAAATTTTGTACTCGAGCACAACACAGCTCAACGGTATGATCATTTGCTATTTTTGTTTTCTTCTGCATGAGTTGTTGTTCGGAGCTATTTCCATTGCATACGTCGTTACATTTGAATTTGAACGAGGAATACGCCACCAGCTTCTCTGCGTTTCAACGAACAGCTGTTGTTCCTTTGAGAATTTGCAGTGAAGCTAGGGAGGAAGGTCAGTCTGCCGAGAACCGCAAACATTAACTGTTTCAGCTACAGCCTGAAGAATCCTGAAGAGAGCAGGATGGTTGACCTATCTCAACCGCCTGAAGGAGTCTAATGAAACTGTAGCGAAAGAATTTTTACAGAACCTACAAGAAGAATACTCCATAGTAAGAGGAAGGCGAATAGCAGTCACTGACAACATAATAGCAAGAGTCACAAGACTACCAGCCACGGGACCAGTATGGACAATAAAGAAGGAAAAGCTGCAAAAGATTTTCGAAATCTTTCAGGATGAGGGCCATAGTTTGACAGTCCGATGAAAGGGGGTGCTACCAGCAAAGCTAGGAGATCCATGGGCAGAATTGGCGAAAATCATCCAGAGCTATATTACTTGCGAGGGCAGAAAAGACGTGGTAAGACGACGACATCTTAAACTCCTAGCTGTCTTAAAACAAAAATGTTCTGTGAATTTACCTACATTGTTAAATTCACTATTGCATGATGTGGCACGAAGTATGGAAAAAGCACAGCATGTAGAATCTATGGTTAGCCACCACGAATTAATTTGCTTGATAGTGAATCATAGTCTCACCCAGCAGTAGAGCAGCTAGAAAGAACTAATTGCTATTATCAAAAAAGGGACGGCCACATCTGGACACCCGAAAAAACGAAAACGAGTTGATAGCACACCCCAACGTTCAGAGAAACGAAAGCAGGATGCTTGCATAGAAGTGCAAGCTGAAAAACAACCTGAAAAACAACCCGAAAAGTGGAAGCATGACGCTAGTACATCTGAACAACCAGAAAAACTTAGAAATTCGGCGAGACTCGCAGGGTTATAAGCAAAGCTGGAGAAACCCTAGGAAGGCACGAGCCAAGCAATAGAGATAGAAGATGAGCAGTCTACGGAGACAGAAACAGAGGAAGAAAGCAATGAGGATATAGAGCAGTCTGCAGGGACAGAGACAGAGGAAGAAAACAACGAGGAAACAGAGCAGTCTACAGAAACAGAGACAAAAGAAGAAGAGGTCGAAGGGGAAGAACAATCTGTAGAAACAGAAATGGAAGAAGAAGACATCGAGGGAGAAGAGCAGTTTGCAGAAGCAGAAACAGGAGAAGAAGAAGAGGAGGCAGAGCAATCTGCAGGAAGAGAAGAAGAACAGGATGAGCAGACTGAAGAAGAAGGAGATGAGAAGAAAGAAGTTGAGCAGCCTGAGTAGGAGGAAAGAATGGAACAGTAGGGAGGAAGCCCAGTATAGGACCCATTAGGGGAAGATGAATTGGCCAACATTTTGGCCAATATGGGCGAATATGGCCAACCCCTGAGTCCATCCAACCTCCAGGACGTAGAAGAAACCCAGGAGAAAGACGCACCCGAGGAAGTGCATACAGAAGAAGCAGAAGTAGAAAATTTGCCTGTTCATAATTAGAAGATAATAGAAAATGTTGAGCAGGAACGGCCTGTTCCTAATCATAAGGCACCAGAGAAAAGTCCAGAGGAAATAAGAGCAGAAGAGGAATTAGCCCAAGAAATAACAGAGCCAAGCAAGGTTCTTACCCCGAAACAGCCACCTCGAGAAGAAAATCAGGAAGTTAGCCACAGTCCAACCCACAGCGAACAACCTGTTGTTCTTTCTTAGGAGTTGATGGAAATAAGGGAATTACAAAGGGAAAAGCGGACATTGTTAAACGTAATAGCCAGGCTTCGCCAGCAGATTAGGATTCTAAAAGCAAGGCAAAGGGTGGAAGGGACCTCAAGAAGAAAAGGTTTGACCACACCAATAAGATCCCTTAAGAACATGAGGCGGAGAACCAGAAGCCGTCCCACTGCTCAAAACCCTGACATAAGCCAAACTGTTGTTCCTAATGAAGCAGAAAAACAAATTGTTGTTCCAATTGAAGCAGAAGAGCAGACTGTTGTTCCATTTGAAAAGGAACAACAGTGGGCTGGAGTCCGTGTTAAAATTTAAAAAGATGATAAGATGGTTTAGACAGAGGCACCACCTTTGGGAGTAATAAGGGTTATGAATTCAAATCAACGCAATAAGAAAGTCTAAGTAAAGCTCTCGGCCTCCACGGATGCATGGAAGAAGGACCCAAAAACAAGAACCCTTCACCAACATTTGGAGCAGGCCCAGCAAGAAGCAGAAAAGCTCAGGGAGCAACGGTCCCCCGAGAAAAATATGAAGAATTACAGCAGCAGCTAAGGAACGTCAACCTGTCTAAAAGCCAAGCTTTCGAAGGATGGCGAAAGGAACAAGAGAAAGTTGCCAAGGTAACCCGTAGATTAGATGTATTTATTAAACAGATGGATACCCTGTGTGCTCTATACAATGATGTCCTAGCATGTAGAGCCCCTGCCAAGAACTATGCCCTATTTCTAATGGAAAGGTACTTACAATTGAAAATAAAGGTTGTTAAGGCAGGTGCTCCCATAGAAATTAATACTATAAATGATTTTATAAATTGCTGTAAACATTATGGGGTGAAAGTGCAAAGGTTATTGTGTGAATTTTACCTGCATAACCTTGTACTAGAACAAGAGACCGAGCTGAACCATGGCCCTTTTGTTGGGGATATTCAATTACAAGCATTTATTTCATTTGCAGTCAATCAAATTAAATGGCCTAAATCCTACAATGCATTTCAGAGACAAGAAAGCGGATTATATCTATGGGTAAGAGCTGAGCCTAGAGACCCAGAACAATTATGGAGAAGTCATAGAAATCTCATGAGGGCTCCAGGAGTTATTGAAGCATTAGGACCCATGCATGAAGCAATCATTCGATAGGGGCTTGAATTCTTTTCTTCTATTAAAGACCCTGCCATTGAAGCAGCTAAATTTCGATATCGAGTATCTAATCCAAACATTCAGCTCAGAGAGCCATTTAAGTATGAAAATTTTAAGCTTGCTTCTAACCGATTCCCCCTCTATGGCGAACTTTTTTTGAGGGCAGGGCCATCTTGGTTAAGATATAGGTTCCGTAGTCCAATCATTTGGCACCCTGCACCCAGATACCAAGCCCTGTATGAGATGCCCGAGGGCCAGACAAGCCATTTCTTTGATCATATAATTTCGCATCATGGGTGTAGGCCCCCACACGAGATTCCATCTCCAGCCTACTCCCTCACTGCTTTACATGTCAACTACAATGTTTTCATGAGGCCATGAAAATGGGTAAGCTAGGGGTGTTTGGAGTATCAAGGAAGGTATGTTTCGATGGTTATTTTGGTATCTTTTCATTAGAACTCAAAATCCTTTTGCATTGGAAATTTAGATAATGATGAGGATTTATAATGAAACATGAGAGATTAATGAGAAACACTGATAATCATCATTTCTATGTGCAGGAGGGAGGAAAAATGGAAGGTGGCCATTCCAAAGGTAAAGAAAAGGATGAGCAAACTGTTGTCCCTTTGACGGGAGACCGGAAGCAAACCAGATCAAAACAGATCAACCCAGGAAAGGACGCAGAGATACCAACACGGAGCAGAAAAGGAAAGAAGTGACGCAGTATTAACGATTCTTCGAATCCCTCATGATCTTAGATCCTGAGGGATCACTATTTTATCTATTTTCTATATCTAGATATCTCTGCCATCTTCCTTATAAAAGGGATAGCACTGTTGGCTAGAAAAAGGGGAGGTTTTTATGTAATTTCTATTAAGGAAGCTCAGAACTATGATCTTTATGTTCTGTTGAAGACTTGAGTTCCTGTAATTTTATTTCATGCCTTAATACAGACTTGTTTACTCTTTTATCTTTGAGCCTGGATCTATCTTAAGCGGTGTACCCCTGGAGGCTAAGGGTCCAGCCCTGGAGGACACTTGCTCTTGTACCATTACGCGTGGTTTCTGTGTGGTTTGTTCATAGACGTAATCTGGTAATCTGCTGTGTTTTAAGAATATTATATTATATGCTCTGTTAAGTTTAACTCATCTCATGTTCCTTAAGCTTTATATTGACGCTGTGTCATGTTACCAATCCTTTAAGTGTTGATTAATCTCTACAGGACACTGTCACTCCATTACAGAGTTCATTACGATTGTGTTTAGCATTATAATAAGTTATCTTGAAAGGTCTATTTTCACATGATTATTGAATGTTACTGTTTTTCATCCTGAGATGCAATCGTATGCGTTTATTTAGATCAATAACAGAAGCAGATTGAGTATGTTGTGTTTCTAAGGTTTTGATCGGTAGTGTTGTTCCATCGTATGTGTACATCTTTTAAGACTGAAGGATTGATGTTTTGATTGGAGTGATTAAATAGAATTACAGCTTTAGGAACTTGGGTACTGCTTATTTCAACTGTTGTTCCATTTCATTTGTTGTTCCATTCATTTGTTATTCCATTTCTTTGCTGTTCCATTTCAACTGCTGTTCCATTTATTTGTTGTTCCATTGTAATTGTTGTTCCATTGCTGTTCCATTTCCAGATTGCTAATTTGTTGTTTCTTAAGGATAGTCTCAGGCTGTAGTGAGCCCCAGCATCTGCTATTTGGCTCCCAGACCTCTGATCTGCTCCCATCAACTATGAAAGGGATGGGTTATTGCTACCGAACCCTTGGATGATGTGTTATTCTACTTCATTGCTATTTCCTTTACTTGTTGTTTCATTTCTATTCATTAAGGACAATCTCAGGCTGTAGTGAGCCCCAACATCTGCTATTTGGCTCCCAGACCTCTAATCTGTTCTCATCAGTTACGGAAAGGATGGGTTATTACTACCAAACCTTTGGTTGATGCATTGCTTGGTGTGATTTGGTCTTTTGGAGTAGTTAAGTTGTAGACTCGCATTAATTTACTTTCGCAGCTTTTAAATAGCTGTACTACAAGCATTACTCTGGCAAGTCCTAAGCCTCAGACTGAGACACTCTTTGAAATAACCAGACGTTCCTGGATTGACATATTAATGTGAGGTAACTAGAGGTGAAAGAGACCCTTTTTATAGCTC
>APFE030071167.1:85103-128197 GCA_000404065.3 Pinus taeda
TAAGACTTCATCAATGTCTTCATATCTTTCATGGAGATATCCTAGTCAAATCTCTTAGTCCTCGGATGTTGATTATCTTCTCCATAGTTGCATATTTCATGACCTCTTCCTTTATTTCTTCACACATTTCCTTCCCAATAAATTTCAATTAAAGTTCCTCCAATTACTGTCAACCACCCAATATTTTGTATGAGGACATATTACGTTGATTTCATCTAGACAATGTGTGATTCATTCCTTCCTACATCCTTTCAAAGGAGGAGATATTTTATTTTTATCATGCTCTCGAGATAGAAAATTTATCCACATTATTTGCAACCATATGAAATGAATCCATATGTTAGGCCCCTATACTACTAGTGTAACCCCTTATTGTTATTAGTACAACCCACCTATTATATTGGTGTACCCATGCAGTGCCCATATTGTTACTATTGAGCCCCATAGAAGCCCACTATTGTTATTATTGTGCCCTTACATTAGTATTGTTATGTCGGCTCTGATTATGTTATGACCCCTTAGACTCCTATATATAGAAAGGAGTCTTTTCATTTGTATCATCCAAGAATTGTTCATTTATGTAATGTAAAGGAGGTTTCCCCCTCGAAGAGGCTGAATTCTAAGTCGTTGATCTATCTTTTCTTGAGCTGGTTTCATAACACCATAATATCTAATAAAAGCATACATACCTGATTTTCTCTTAGGTCATCTTAGACTTCCTTTCAACAACTTCCTTGATTGAAATAACTTCAATCCCTTGATATGCTTTGCTTATTTTGTCATCATACCATCATCCTATGAATTCCACAAGTTGGAACTCTTGAAGAAACCCTTGCTACCTTTTGATTGGTGAACCTTCCGATGAACATTCCAATAGAGGATCTTGAGTATCATCGTCTAGAAAATGTTTCATTTTGACTAATGTATGATGATATTTGTAATACATAACTTTTTCTTCCTTTTTCCATAAGTACCACTAATGTTTCTAATGAGGTTTATAAGATCTATATTCTTCCATGGATGACTGCCATAGACTTGAGCTAAATTTCAAGCTTCACTATGATGATGCCTCGGCTCTTTATTTTAATGCTTTTATGATTCCATGATGCATCCTATAATTTTACTTAGTGACTCATGATAGCCATATCTTACAAAAGAAGACTTGAAAAGAACTAGGTGAGGAAGACTATCTCAATCATAGTATAGATATCTTACATCCTCTTTCTTGGACTTCTTATTTTCAGTTTCCTCCACTTCTTTGGTGATATGGGATTCTTCTCTAATTCTTTTTTTATTGTCCTTCTTGAGCCTAGGACAATCTCTTTTGTAATGCCCATATCCTTGAAATTCATAGCATTGAATTTTATCCATGTTCCTCTTCTTTTTCCAAGGATCAAATTTCCTAGACTTCACTCTTCTCTTTTCTGTAGTAGCATATGCTTAATTTTTCTCACTGGATCCCACATCCATTTTATCCTTCAACTTGGTTTCTTCAACCTTGCATAATTAACATAGATCCTAGAATGGAGTAGCTTCTTTCTTCCCATAAATTCTTGAAGTAAAGTTATCCCACACCTCTGGTAGTGCATTTAGTACTACGATGGTCATCTCCTTATCAGACATTATTTCTTCTAGATCTTGAAGTTGATCCCTTATTTCAGATATCCTCATAAAGTATGAGGCTATCCATTCTTCTTTTGATATCCTTATCTTGTATATTTATTGGCTTAGAGATATACTTTCTCTTGTAGTGCTTACAGAAAACAACTCTACCAATTTGTCATATATTTCTTTTGAGGTTTCAAGTTTAGATACATATGAAATGAGGGAATCCTCGACGGATTCTATGAGAATCCTTTGAGCCCTAATTTCCCCCTTCATAAACTTTGCAAATTATTGAGAATATTATTTCATTAGTTTGGTGATAGATCCTTTGACATGTTCCATAACCTGATTTTCAATGAGATTCAAATATGTCCTCTTCTTCCATGCAAGATCATTTGAAGCCCCAACTAATTTGTTGCTTTCTTTGCAAAAATACATTTTGACAGATTTAGATGTAGACACAGATATACTTACTTGTGAATATTCTTCTTCCACTTGCTACCTCCTTGATCTTGATGATCATATAGATAATAGAAAACTTCTTCTTGATGAAGATATATCTCTTCAAGAGTGATCCTTGACTTCACAAAGAAGGATATCACTTTAGATCCTTTGATGGATATGTCCTTGTTAATGATGATCAATGATGATTTCTTGATGATTTATTTGATGATATTATATAATGGTAAGGTCCTTGCTTCAACAAAAGGAAGTTTCCTTAGAATTTCTGAAGATGATGACAATGTCCTTAAACTTGCTTCTCTAGTAAGAACTTGAGGTATAAGTCCTTCAACTTGAGTAGGGTCTTTGAGCTCTCTTGAGATGAATCAAGAATTTCAAGACTTCTTGTTGGTGTAGAATTTCTTCTTCGATCTAGGGTTTTATCACCTTCTTGTAGATCTTGTCTTTGATGAACTTCTCGGAATTTGATCCTTCAATGTCTCTTGATAAGATGCCCTTCCTCAACTTTGTCATCTTCGCTTTGATACCATGTTGAAAAATATAGGGCACAACAAATAGGAGATTTATTTTCTAGAGACAACTGTTTGTGAATGATTTTTACTTCTTAGACTAGGATATTTCCTTTACTTATATTATTATTATGTTCTTCTTCATCAAACAGTTACCAATGCATAAAAAATAACCAAACAAGAGAAACAAAATGTAGGCGATCAACCAGGGCCAAAATCTCTCCCACTTGAGAGGAAAACAAAAATGAATTCTTCTTCTTATAGAGACTTCAATTGACGAATACCAAGCCCAAGACCCTTGACCTATTTTCCTCTCTAAGACCAAGACACAAAGCTTCCTCTTCTTCCTTGAGTCAACAATAGTCAACCTCCTTGTTTCTTCCTCCTTCTCAGCTATCTTGAAGTGTTTCGGTTTCTTACTTTAGTACTACAATTCTCAGCCTTCTTTAGAAACCCTAGTTATAGCACCTTCTTACCACTTTGACTGAATAGGGAAACTTCATCTTGATGGTTGCAATGTCTTCTCCTTGACTCAGCTTCTAGAGTGAACTTACCAACCTTGACCCTTCCTTGGGGTAGATAGTAATACTCACAGCCTTTCCTATAGTAGATGATGCCTATCTTCTTCGCATGTGTGAGAGGAAATAACCCTAAAAAAGATCCAAAGTAATCACTAAATACTTCACTCTTCCTTTCCTTCTCTTCTTTGGTCATGAGGCCCATTTTCAAGTGTTTTTCCCACTCCTTATTACAAACTTTATTGACCGTATTCTTTTGTACTCAAATGAGAGTCGATTTACCTATTTATAGTGTTTCTCCCATAAAATAAGATGACTTGAGTTGTTGGTGAGCTAACATGTCCTTTGGAGTAGTTCTATTATTTCATTTAAGGACAACTTGTTGGAGGTGCTTTTGCTTGGTCTTGGAGGGCATTTTTACTCTTTTAATAACTCATACAAATATGTAACATGCCCAAGAAGGGTTCTTTGTATATGAAATTGACTCAATTTGACTTTATGACCAATTGTAAGGGTTCACAATGGGAGCCATAACTAAAAATAAAATTCCTTTCTCATGAAACCCATGAGACAAGCATTACAATAATAATTTTATTTTTCTTATTTGCATCAATTACATAAAATCACAATTACATATGTCATTATGAATACCGGACCTAGTTACACTTTTCATCAATCCATGTCGATACTTTCAATAGTCAACAAAATATTTGAATTATGGGAAGATTTAGTTGGTTGTTTGTTATTGTTATTATTCCTTCTGAATGGGAAAAACTTGGGTGACTTGCTACTGGTAAAGTTCTTGCTTGACTTTCTCTTTAACTCTGAGACCTCATTCGTGAGTTCCTTTAAAGATATATTCAAGCTTTCAATACCAACAAAATTTTCTTCTTTAGCTTTAATTGAAGAAGGTTGAGTCTTCTTGCCAGTCTCCTCAGAGCCTTCAGGTTCTTCATCATCAGTGATAACTCCAATTACACACAATCTTTCTCTATGACGATTTCTTACGCAAATTTTAAAGCGAGTGTCTCCTTTGTAGCTCTTTTAAGTGAAGCATAAATTTTTGTCAGCAAGATAGTTGTATAATAATATATAGTGATGGAATAATGAGGCTGTGTATCTCGGGTGAATTCATTCAATATATGGTTGAACCTTTGATTGAAATATTTGACCTTATCCTTTTCCGCCATCTTAATATTTATGAGATATTTTAACAACATGGCAGGAGTCTTGTCATCAACACACTTCTTCAAAAAAAAAATATTGAACTCCCTCCAGCCATGAATTAAATTAACAGGACGACTATGGTACCATGTTATTACTCTTCTAATGTAAAAGGAAAAATTCTACAAGAAACATCATCTGACCATACATCTAGCATTGGCAGGTGCATGTAACAATCATCAATATGATCTTCTACTTTTGTTTTCTTTTTAAGATCAAACTTAGATAACAACTTCTCCAGATGTCTAGGAATTCTATGAAGGTTTTCCGGAAGACGGAGAGGTCCTTGGCCCATTTAATCCAAGTATTTATCAGCCATTTCTTCGTCTCGTTGCTCCTCCACCTTTTCCAAATTTGATGAGCCTTCTCCTTCACTATTTAAATAATCTTTAAACTCTAAATTGATTGTCAATTGTTCTTTGTAAGAAAGAACAATATGTACTCTTCATGAATGGGTGGAAATTAATCTTGTTGAATTGTGTATTTTGAAGGCTTTTCTAATTTCTCAAGGGTATAAAAGACAAAATATTCCAGCGATGTAACTGGTACACTAGTATAAGTTGTTTCTTTCTTCTGAGGATCATGAGGAATATTATGAGAAATAGGGAGTAAATTGATAGCTTTCACAAATAGTCGGGTAATAGGTCAAATAAACTAGAGTTGTTTGTAGGTAACTTCATAGGACAACTCCGAACGAGGTTGATATTACCCTCCTACCTTGGGAATAGGAATAAGGATGCTACTCGGGATATTACCGTCTTATCCATAAACTGAGTGATTGGGATGTGAAGAGTTATTAGCCATAAAATATGGAGGCCCTCCTTCTAATGCCAAAATGTTTATTGTTCTAGACCCACCAACATATAGGATATCTCCCCAATATGAGATCTTAATTATACTTCACATTGTTTGGTGTAGGATTCCCCTCTGGAAATATGGCCCAACTGCCATTTACTTAAAGATTTTCCTTGGCTTAAGAAATTAGCATCAGAGAGTAGCATTTATGTGCTTTTGAATGAGCAAGAGAGTGTTCCTTGTGAAATGTTTGATTGTATATATCAAGTTTCTCTCACTATGAGGGAGAGAAATTGAGCCTCTAAAAGAAAAGTAATAGTACTAATCTAGTGGAGACACACACATAAACGAGGAAGAATCGTTAAAAATCAAGAAAAACAATGTAGTATACCTGGGGGGAATAATATGGGTATAGAGGGAGTTACCCAAGGCAATAATGTGATGTAAGGATGATAAATAGATGGGTCATAGTTAATAAATAAAGTGGTTAACCCATGTTATGCAAGGGACCACAAGTAGTTAGAGAATAATGTGATAAGCCCACTTTAATGGATGTATGGTATTGAGAGACCCATGGTAATTACCCTTGGTATTGTATGTATGAAGCCTATATAGAGGCTAGAGACTCTCCATTGAGAGATGTCAAGTATTGTTGTGTATTGATAGGAATTAGCTTATGGAGTGATCTCCTTCCTTACGGACTAGTTGTATGGTGTTACCCTACCTCAAGGGTTTGATATTAATAAAGATTTGAAGCCTTTATCATATATTGTGTTATTATTTTTGAATATTCATATATTTTATATATTTTTAGGTCATATCTATTACAGGTGGTATTAGATCTCTTTCTTGGGCAAAGTGAGAATAATATTTTTTCTTTTTTTTTGCAGAAACGTTTTGGGGAAACTAGTGGGCGGTGAGTTTCCAGATCAGATCTGTACATTTTGGTGCAAAAAAAAAAAATTATATATGAATTCCTTGTGAAAAAATACCTCATTAAAAAAAAAAAAGGAAAAAAACTCATTTGAATTGGAGCCCAGATGAAGGATATATCATTGATTTAAAATCAACTATTTTTCAGAATTTTTTCTTAAGAACATTCGTGGATGGTGGCTCTCCAATCATTTTTTGTAGTTTTTTGTGCCAAATTTCACAAAACTAATTACATATTAGAGCTCCTCTTGAAAAGTAAGACAATTTTAAAAAATAATTTGGTTAAATCATAGCTCCAATGAGGGAAATATTGTTGATTTAAAATCAACTCCTTTTTTTTTTAAATGTTTTGTGACACCCAGAAAGTTGTAGTGCAGATTTGAGTTCAAAGGGTACCTAGCTTGTGATTCCAGCCATTTAGAAAGATGCATAATGGTCATTTCATTTCCAAAAATAGGTTAGAATAAGGATTCTGAGATACATTGACCAAGTTGTGCCCATTTAAAATTTTCACGAAAGTAAGGATTTTTTACAAAACCTCATTCTATTTTAAGGGTTATAGCAAGATACTTTTCATAGGAAAAAATGATGGTTCCACTATTGAAGAACTTATACAATATCACAAGTCTCTATGTCCACTAATTTGGAAATATTTCATAAGGTATCATTTGAAATATGAGACAACTATATAGTGGAAATCACTTGACACTTCTTCACTAACTAAACTTCTTGATAAAGAATTTGAAAAAGTCCTCTTAGACAAGTGGTCTCATGCTAGAAAGAAGGACAATAAGATCCATAAAGGTTTATTTTCTACTAATATTTTCATTTTATAGGTTCATGGAAGTATTCAAAAAGGATAAGATCATCGTTTCTATTCAGCCTAGTTGCAAGCAAAATCTAATTAATCTTAAATTGGCCGAACATTTGCAAGTTCCAGCACAACATATTGAAATCACACAGGTTGATGGGGCACATATTCAAATATTCAAGGACTTGAAGGTAACCATGGATAAATATGTATTACATGCTGACTTTTGTGCTTTATACATGGATGAGGCAAATGTTTTGGGATACCCTTGGATGGAATCCATTGGTACTATCAATATTAATGTGTAGAAAAAATTCCTGAAGCTCTGGTATAAAAGGAAGAAAATTACATTACAAGATATTTCCATCAGTAAATAGGTAGGGTCCAAGGAGGCCCAAGCAGAAAAATCTGCAGGTACTGACATGTCAGATAAGGAGTATGGGGTGGGAGTAATGATGGAATACAAGAAGAAAAAGAAACTTAATACCACTCTACCTTCATCATGTTGGGAATTGAAAAAATATACACCATAAGTTAAAACTTCAGCATATTGCCACTCACACCACTCAACAAGACAACAACC
Source organism: Pinus taeda (assembly GCA_000404065.3). Taxonomy (NCBI): domain Eukaryota; kingdom Viridiplantae; phylum Streptophyta; class Pinopsida; order Pinales; family Pinaceae; genus Pinus; species Pinus taeda. The sequence continues at coordinate 92,544 of APFE030071167.1, forward strand.
AGTAAGGCAACAAAGAATTAGAAACAAGGATTAAAACCCCTAGAAGACATGCAGAGAGGTGTGATCATCCACCCACAATACATCAACACAAAGGAACCCCAATAACTAGCTTCCATCTCAAGCAAGTGAGGAAGTGGCTAGATTGGGTGTTCACCTTTCTCTTGGATGGCTATATGCACATGTATGGTACCAATGGACTATTATTTTGAGTATATCTTATTATTTGTGTTCTTCTTATGATTCAGGGAGGAAACATGCTTAAGGGGGTGGAGTGTAGTATACCTAGGGGGGATAATATGGGGTACAGAGGGAGGTACTCAGGGTAAAAATGTGATGTAAGGATAATAAATAAATGGGCCTTATAACTAATAAATAACGTGGTTGACCCACGTTATGCAAGGGACCAAAAGTAGTTAGGGAATAATGTGATAAGACCATTGTAATGGATGTATGATATTGAGAGACCTATGGTAGTTACCAGTGGTATTGTATGTATGTAGCCTATATAGAGACTAGAGAATCTTCATTGATGTCAAGTATTGTTTATATTGATAGAAATTAGCTTGTGGATTGATCTCCTTCTTTAGGGAGTACCTATATGGTGTTACCCTACCTCAAGGATTTGATATTAATAAAGATTTGAAGCCTTTATCATCTATTGTATTATTCTTGTTCCATGTTCGTATCTTTTATATATTTGTAGGTCAGATCTATTACAAATAGTTCACATAGATTCAACTATCATTTTAATCATTACAAACCATTTCCAACAAGTTTAGCACCAGAGTCACTAAAATAGTTCAATTACTGCAGTACATGTTAAATGCAACATAATCCACAAACATTAGAAGAATATTCTTAAAACATCAATGATCTATGCTTGAAAATGTGTTTGCCAAATGGCTTCAAGTATTAAGTAATAGTTCCAAGATACATAAGTACAATGAACATAACTAGCTCCTATACTAGCGTGTTAGAGCCACTACTTGCTCTCCAAAAGTACTATATCTATCTCACTAGTGCCTTGTGGGAGAAGCCAACATTAAAAGTCTTTTGCTTGCATAATGGGGCTCCTTTTATAACTTTTAGGCATGACTTTTCATATTCTCATGACTCTTGAATTTCCAACTTCTAATGACCTTTGGACTCATATAACTCTTGAACTTCCAAATGACTTTTGGAATTACATGGACTCTTGTAATTGCATGTCTTTTGAACTTCTTCACATGGATATTTTGTCCATACATGACTCTTGGAATTGTACTTCTTTGTCATTTTAATAATTACATGATTACATCATAATTTAAACACCATCATATGGTGAGAAAATGACAAGTCACTATCATTGATGACTAGGACTCATAGTGCCTAATGATATGGACTTTATTGGATAAGTAATAAGGATGCCACTTGTGTTTTCAATATTGCATGCAAATAACATGATCTTGATGTCTTCCCAAAGGGTCTTGGATCTCATGGAGTCATTTGGATTGCCTTGATCATCAATATTTCAATGTGTTCTTTGAATGCTTCCTTTGACTGCCTTATTTTCCTAATCTTCTTCATGCATGCTTTCCATGTTGTTCTTGAAATACCTACATGATCCTGGTAGATGTTGGTGGCCACCCACCTATCCCACTTGGACCCCCACAACTGTCTCTTTTAGCTTTTAAGTTTCCTTAATTGTAGCACAATTTACTATTTTTAGTAGTTTTTCAGGTCCTAAACTTCCGGAGCAGTTTTGAGGCCCTAAACGACGTTTCTAACAAGATATTGTGCATGTCAAACAGAGATCGTATGCCAAAGTTACGACCTCGGGAAGTTGATGTACCAATTTACCCAAATGGGGCACACAGTTTGGTGTTTCATCTTCTAGGGTTAGATTTTTGGATGTTTAGGGTTTTCCATTGTTTCTCAACAATAAATAGGCATTTGAGTCTCATTGTAACACAATTCAGTGGTATGTAGCCGCCACATCTCTTCTCAGAGATAAGCTACCATCGCCTTAGCTAGTTTATTTCCAATTCTGTTTGTAAGCCTATTTCAATATTTTAAAGTAATGAAATGAAACATTATTTTTGCTACACCTCTATATGTATGGTTATATTTGTACTTTGTTGTGTTCCTGTTTAAATTCAGATCAGTGGTATCAGAGCGGTCTACACTTTCTCTGTCTTTCCTTGCATGTCCCCAACGTGGTCGAGATATAAGGAGATAGGGCTTGAACTGGTCGAACCTTTACAAGACCAGCCTCCTAAATCATGATGGCCTCCCATGGCAGATGAAAAGAAAGACAAGGGGGCAAGAGATCCTATCAAAATCTTGCTTGAAGAGACCCTCGACCGACAAAGGAACGCAATGATGGACAACTTTTCCCAAATCCTTCGACAGCTACCCAGGGGTGACCATCTACTTCCAGCAGCTACTCTGGAAGTGCCACACCCTTTAAGGTACAAGTTAACTTTAACATTCCCATATTTGAGGGTCAGGTAGATGCAGACATCGTATATAAATGGTTAAATCTACTAGAAGGGTATTTTTCTGTTCATGATTTTTGCACCCGGGAAAAGATTACTTTCTCTCTTCTCAAAGTCGCCCCCCGTGTCAAGGAGTGGTGAGAAAACTACTGCGAGCAAAAGGATGAAAGCATGCGCTCGCTATTTTCAGCCATACCCACTTGGGATTCATTCAACACTGCCATCAAGGAGCAGTATTACCCTATCAAAAGCTATGAGGTTAAATACATAAAGTGGACCATGCAACAACAGGGAAGGGACCAAGATGTGCCAGAGTTCACAAACATTTTTCATACCCTTTGCACACAGTTGGGTATGAAGGATTCTAAGCTAGATTTGGTACTCAAATATCGTGGTTGCCTACACAGGTACATTCAGGAAGAGATGGAGTTCCTTAACATCTCCTCGCTTGGCACGACATACCGATACGCTATCAAAATCGAGCATAAGTTTGAACAGAAGAAGCGAGACTTTGGATCTGTGAATCCGAAGCAAGGGAAAAGCTTCCCCAAATTGCATAACTAAGGACAAAGCCAAGACGAGGCAACCCAAGACAACCCATCAAAGGCACAAGAAAATAAAAACACCATGAGGTTGAAGAAGGACACAGGAAAGTGGTCTGAGTTCCATAAGAGCCCTACTCACAACACAAGTGAGTATAGGACCAAGTAGTCGTTGGTGACTGAGTTGAAGGCTTCAGAATTAGATGCATGTTTTGACCCTGAGTCAAAACCCGACAAGGGGAATGGAAAAGGGAAGTAAATCATTGATACGGAGCCCAGCGCCACTTTTGCCACTGCCAAGATCCAGAAGAATGAGCCCGAAGATCCAGAGGAGGGGCAATGCCTTTTCCACTCACAGATGTGGGTGAAGGGTTTGCTACTGGAATTTATTGTCAACAGTGGAAACCAAAAGAACCTCATTTCAGTAGAGGTCATGAAGCGGTTGGGACTACCGACCATACCACACCCACAACCATACAACATCGGGTGGCTTCACCAAGGACGAGATCTTTGAGTCCGCTAGCAATGTTTCCTTCCTTACAACATCAAACCCTTCACAGACGAGGTATTGTGTGATGTTGCACCTCTAGATGTTTGTGATGTATTATTAAGCTAGCCATACTTGTCGAGGCGACATGCTATGTATGAGTCAAGGCCTCATGTTGTTATTATTTCTTTGGGTAATTCATTATACAGGATACTGGAGGTAACCCCACCTACCACCACCTCTTTGATCATTGCTAAGAAAGGCAGCAAGCTCATCTCCCAGACTAGGAAATTCATTTTCTGTCTGGTTTGCTCCCAAATTAAGGGGAAGATCGTAGTCACATCCATGACACCCATGAAGGGTTCCTCCACGCACCAGTAGCAGTAGATGGATATGGTCATGAAAGAAGATAGGAACATCTTATCCTCACCAACAAGGGTACCATTGCACTGTCAGGTCAAGCATTCATTCGATCTGACTCCCAGAGCACCTCTACCCAACGGCTTGATATATCACCGCTCCATTATGAAAAATTACAAGTATAAGAAGTGACATGGTCCTTACACCAATACTAAGGATGCGGGGAATAATGATTTGGAGCAAAAAATTCCCCCATTCCTTCTCTTGCACTGAGTGTTCAATGTGGACCATCGTTTACCATGCTTCCCACCATTACTGGACACATCAAAGGTTGCAGAATAGCGCACCAAGGACCCCACTTAGCATAAAATTCCTCATCTCAGGGAGGAACTCAACACAATGGGGACCATTACTTCCTAATGGGGGATGAATGATCCAGGTGGATGTTGGTGGCCACCCACCTATCCCACTTGGACCCCCATAACTATCTCTTTCATCTTTTCAGTTTCATTAATTGTAGCACAGTTTACTATGTTTAGCAGTTTTTCGGGTCCTTAACTTCTAGAACTGTTTTAAGGCCCTAAATGATGATTTTCTGGGAAACTGGGAGCAACATGGGTCCTTGGACTAATGTTTCTCTTCATAAAGTTGTATTTCTCAGATAGATCTTTCTAACAAGATTTTGTGCATGTCAAACAAAGATTGTATGCCAAAGTTACGATGCCAGGAAGTTGAAGTACCAATTTACCCAATCGGGGCCCACAGTTTGGCGTTTCATCTTCTAGGGTTGGGTTTTTGGATGTTTAGGGTTTTCCATTGTTTCTCAAGAATAAATAGGCATTCGAGCCTCATTGTAACATAGTTCAGAGGAATTTAGTCACCACATCTCTTCTCAGGGACAAGCTAGCATCACCCTAGCTAGTTTATTTACATTTCTGTTTGTAAACCTATTTCAGTATTTTATAGTAATGAAATGAAGTATTATTTCTGTTGCATCTCTATATGTATGGTTATATCTGTAATTTTTTTAATTCTTGTTTAAATCCAGATCAGTGGTATCAAAGCGATCTTCTCTTTTTGTATCTTTCCTTGCATGTCCCCAACGAGGTCGGGATATAAGGAGTTAGGGCTTGAACTGGTCGAACCTTTGCAAGACCAACCTCGTAAATCCCAATGGCCTCCCATGTTGGATGAAAAGAAAGATAAGGGGGTAGGAGATCCTCTCAAAATCTTGCTCAAAGATGCCCTCGAGCGACAAAGGAACATGACGATGGACAGCTTTGCCCAGATCATTCAGCGGCTACCCATGGGAGACACATCTACTTCCAGCAGCTACTTTGAAAAAGCCACACCCTTTAAGGTACAAGTTAACTTTGAAATTCCCATATTCGAGGGTCATATAGATGTAGACGTCGTAGATAAATGGTTAAATCTGCTAGAAGGGTATTTTGTGTTGATGATTTTTTCGGCCGGTAAAATATTACTTTCACTCTTCTCAACACTGCCCCCCATGTCAAGGACTGGTGGAAAACCTACTGTGAGCAGAAGGATGAAAGTATGGGCTTTCTATTTTCAGCCGCACCCACTTGGGATTCATTACGAACTGCCATCAAGGAGCAGTATTACCCTGTCAAAAGCTATGAGGAAAAATACATAAATTTTACCATGTTGTGGTAGGGAAGGGAGCAAGATGTGTCAAAGTTCACAAACATTTTTGATACAATTCACACACAATTAGGTATCAAGGATTTTGATCTACATTTGGTACTCAAATATCACAACTACCTACACAGGTACATTTAGTAAGAGATGGAGTTCCTGAACATTTCCTCGCACAGCACGACATATCGATACGTTGTCAAAATTGAGTAGAAGTTTAAATAGAAGAAGCAAGACTTTGGATCTTTGAATCCAAAGCAAGGGAAAGGCTTCCCCAAATCACAGAACCAAGGACAAAGACAAGACGGGGCAACCCAAGACAACCTGTTGAAGCCACAAGAAAAGAACAACACCATGAAGTCGAATAAGGACAGAGGAAAGTGGTGTGAGTTCCATAAGAGCCCCACTCACAACGCAAGTGAGTGTAGGACCAAGCAGTTGTTGGTGGCCAAGTTGAAGGCTTCAGAATCATATGCATGCTCTGACCCTGAGTCAGAAATCGACAAGGGGAATGGAAAAGGGAAGCAAATAATTGATGTGGAGCCCAACGCCACTGTCGCCACCACTAGGACCCAGAAGAATGAGCCCGAAGATCTAGAGGAGGGGGAGCGTCTTTTCCACTCATATATGTGGGTGAAGGGTTTGCCACTGTAATTCATTGTCGACAGTGGCAGCCAATAGATCCTCATTTCAGTAGAGGTCATAAAATGGCTGGGACTATCGACCATACCACACCCACAACCATACAACATCGGGTGGCTTCACCATGGACGAGATCTTTGAGTCTGCCAGCAATGTTACCTTCCCTACATCATCAAACCCTTCACAGACGAGGTATTATGTGATGTTTCACCTATGGATGTCTGTGATGTATAATTAGTCCAACCATACTTGTGGAGGCGACATGATGTGTATGAGTCAAGGTCTCGCGTTGTTATTATTTCTTTGGGTAATTCATTATACAAGATACCAGAGGTAGCCCCACCTACCACCACCTTTTTTATCACGACTAAGAAAGGTAGCAAGCTCATCTCCTAGACTAGGAAATTCATTTTTTGTCTGGTTCGCTCCCAAAGTTAGGGGAAAATCGTAGCCACATACATGACCCCCGTGAAGGTTTCCTCCACGCAGTAGCAGTGATATATGGATATGGTCATCAAAAGAACATAGGAACATCTTCTCCTCACCCAAAGGGGTACCATTTCACTGTCAAGTCAAGAATTCATTCGATCTGACTCTGAGAGAACCTCTACCCAACGAACTGATATATCACTGCTCCATTCTAAAAAATTACAAGTACAAGATGCAGCATGGTCCTTACACTAGTACCAAGCCTGTGAGGAATAATGCTTTGGAGCACAAAATTCCCCCATTCCTTCACTTGCACTGAGTGTTCAATTTGGACTGCCCTCTACCTTGCTTCCCACCATTACTGGACACATGAAAGGTTGCAGAACAGCTCACCAGGGACCCCGCTCAGCAGAAGCTTCCTCATCTCAGGAAGGAACTCAACACAATGGGGACCATTGCTTCTTAAGGGGGGAGGGATGATCCAAGTTGATGTTGGTGGCCACCCACCTATCCCACTTGGACCCCCACAACTATCTCTTTCAGCTCTTCAATTTCCTTAATTGCAGCACAATTTACTATTTTAGCAGTTTTTTGGGTCCTAAACTTTGCAGTCGTGTTGAGGCCCTAAACGATGTTTTTTGGGGAAACTGGGAGCAACATGGGTCCATGGAATGATGTTTCTCTCCCCAAAGTTGTAGTTCTTGGATAGATTTTGCTAACGAGATATTGTGCCTGTCAAACAAAGATCGTATGCCAAAGTTAGGACCCTGGAAGTTGATGTACCAATTTACCCAAACAGGGTCCATAGTTAGGCGTTTCATCTTCTAGGGTTAGGTTTTTGGATTTTTAGGGTTTTCCATTGTTTCTTAACAACAAATAGGCATTTGAGCCTCATTGTAACACAGTTCAAAGGCATGTAGCCGCCACATCTCTTCTTAGAGATAAGCTACCATCGTCGTAGCTAGTTTATTTCCATTTTTGTTTGTAAGCCTATTTCAGTATTTTATAGTAATGAAATGAAGTATTATTTCTACTGCATCTTTATATGTATGGTTATATCTGTAATTTATTGTGTTCCTCTTTAAATCCAGATCAGTGGTATCAAAGCGGTCTGCTCTTTGTTTGTCTTTCCTTGCATGTCCCCAACGAGGTCAGGATATAAGGAGTTAGGGCTTGAACTAGTCAAACCTTTGGAAGACCAGAATTGCAAATCCCAATGGCCTTGCATGGTAGATGAAAAGAAATATGAGGGGTAAGGATATCCTAGCAAAATCTTGCTTGAAGAGGCCCTCGAGTGACAAAGGGATGCGATGATGGACAACTTTGCCCAGATCCTTCAACGGCTACCTAGGGGCGACACATCAACTTCCAGTAGCTACTCTACAAGTGCCACACCCTTAAAGGTATAAGTTAACTTTGAAATTCCCATATTTGAGGGTCAGATAGATGCAGACATGTAGATAAATGGTTAAACCTGCTAGAAGGGTATTTTTTTGTTCATGATTTTTTCCGGTCGGGAAAAGATTACTTTCTCTCTTGTCAAATCCGCCCCCCCCGTCAAGGACTGGTGGGAAACCTACTTCGAGCATAAGGATGAAAGTATGGGCTCGCTATTTTCAACTGCACCCACTTGGGATTCATTGCAGACTACCATCAAGGAGAATTATTACCCTATCGAACGCTATGAGGACAAATACATAAAGTGGACCACGTTGTGGCAGGGAAGGGACCAAGATGTGCTGGATTTCACAAACATTTTTCATACCCTTCGCACACTATTGGGTATCAAGGATTCTCAACTACATTTGGTATTCAAACACTGCGGCTTCCTATGCAGGTACATTCAAGAAGATATGGAGAACCTGAACATCTTCTCGCTCGACACGGCGTATCGATATGCTGTCAAAATCGAGCAGAAGTTTAAACAGAAGAAGCGAGACTCTGGATCTCCAAATCTGAAGTAAGGGAAAGGCTTCCCCAAATCACAGAACCAAGGAAAAATCCAAGATAGGGCAACCCAAGAAAACTCATCGAAGCCACAAAAAAATAACAACACCACGAGGTCGAAGAAGGACATAGGAAAGTGGTGTGAGTTCCATAAGAGCCCCACTCACAATGCAAGTGAGTATGACCAAGCAGTCACTAGTGGTCGAGTTGAAGGCTTTAGAATTAGATTTATATTCTGACCCTGAGTCAGAACCCAACAAGGGGAATGGAAAAGGTAAGCAGATCGTTGATGCGGAGCCCAACGCCACTGTTGCCACCACCAAGATCCAGAAGAATGAGACCGAAGATCCAAAGGAGGGGGAGAATCTTTTCCACTCACAGATGTGGGTGAAGGGTTCACCACTGTAATTCATTATCGACAGTGGCAGCCAAAGGAACGTCATTTCAGAAGAGTTTGTAAAGCAGCTGGGACTACGGACAATACCACACCCGCAACCATATAGCATTGGGTGGCTTCACCAAGGATGAGATCTCTAAGTCCACCAGCAGTGTCACCTTCCCTATAGCATCAAACCCTTCACAGACAAGGTATTGTTTGATGTTGTACTTCTGGATGTTTATGATGTATTAATAGGCTAGCCATAGTTGTGGAGGTGACATGCTGTGTATGAGTCAAGGCCTCGCACTATTATTATTTCTTTGGGTAATTCATTATACATGATACCGGAGGTAGCCCCACCTACCACCACCTCTTTGATCACTGCTAAGAAAGGAAGCAAGCTCATCTCCAAGACTAGGAAATTCATTTTCTATCAGGTTCACTCCCAAAGTAAGCAGAAGATTGTAGCCACATCCATGACCCTCGTGAAGGGTTCCTCCAAACAGCAACATCAGCAACTAGATACAGTCATGAAAGAACACAAGAAAATATTCTCCTCACCCACATGGTTACCGTTGCACTCTCAGGTCACACATTCACTCGATCTGACTCCCAGAGCACCTCTACCCAACATGCCGATATATCACCACTTCATTCTGAAAAATGACAAGTACAAGAAGCGACATGGTCCTTACACCAATACCATGGCTCTGGGGAATAATGCTTTAGAGCACAACATTCCCCCATTCCTTCGCTTGCGCCAAATGTTCAATGTGGACTGCCCTCTACCATGCTTCCCACCATTACTGGACACATTAGAGGTTGCAAAACAACTCACTAGAGACCCCACTCAACAGAAGCTTCCTCATCTCAGGGAGGAACTCAACGCAATGGGGACCATTGATTCCTAAGGGGGGAGGAATGATCCAGATGGATGTTTTTGGCCACCCACCTATCCCACTTGGACCCCTACAACTGTCTCTTTCAACTTTTCAGTTTCCTTAACTGTAGCACAGTTTACTATTTTTAGCAGTTTTTTGGGTCCTGAAGTTCCGTAGCTATTTTGAGGCCCTAATCAACATTTTTTTGGGCATTTGGGAGCAACATGGGTCCATGGACTGATGTTCCTCTTCACAAAATTCTAGTTCTTTGATAGATCTTTCTAATGATATATTTTTCACATCAAATGGAGATCGTATTCAAAATTTACGACCCCGGGAAGTTGATGTACCAATTTACCCAAATGGGGCCCACAGTTTGGCATTTCATCTTCTAGGGCTAGGTTTTTGGATGTTTATAGTTTTCTATTATTTCTCAACAATGAATAGGCATTCGATCCTTATTGTAACACAGTTCAGAGGTGTGTAGCCACCACATCTCTTCTCAGAGATAAGCTAACATCGTCCTAGCTAGTTTATTTCCATTTCTGTTTGTAAGCCTGTTTCAGTATTTTACAGTAATGAAATGAAGTATTATTTCTTTTGTATTTGTATATGTATGGTTATATTTGTAATTTGTTGTTTTCCTGTTTAATTCTAGATCAGTGGTATCAGAGCGATCTGCTCTTTCTCTATCTTTCCTTGCATGTCCCCAAAGAGGTCAGGATATAGGGAGTTAGGGCTTGAATTAGTCGAACCTTTGCCAAAACAACCTCGCAAATCCCGATGGCCTCCCATGGCAGATGAAAAGAAAGACAAGGGGGCAAGAGATCCTATTAAAATCTTGTTCAAATAGGCCCTCGAGCAACAAAGGAACATGATGATGGACAACTTTGCCCAGATCCTTCAACGTTTACCCAAGGGCAACACATCTACTTCCTGTAACTACTCTGGAAGCGCCACACCCTTAAGGTACAATTTAACTTTGACATTCCCATATCTTAGGGTCATATAGATGTAGAAGTCGTAGATAAATGGTTAGATATGCTAGAACAATATTTTTCTGTTCATGATTTTTCCGTCTAGGAAAAGATTACTTTCGCTCTTCTCAAAGCCACCCCCCACGTCAAGGACTGGTGGAAAATCTACTACGAGAAGAAGGATGAAAGTATGGACTCACTATTTTCAGTCGCACCCACTTGGGATTCATTATGGAATGCCATCAAGGAGCATTATTACCCTTTCAAAAGATATGAGGACAAATACATAAAGTGGACCACACTGCGGTAGGGAAGGGACCAAGATGTGTCAGAGTTCACAAACATTTTTCATACCCTTCACACATAGTTGGGTATCAAGGATTCTGAGCTGCATTTGGTACTCAAATACCACGGCTACCTACATAGGTACATTCAGGAAGAGATGGAGTTCCTCAAAATCTCCTCACTCGGCACGACGTACCGATATGCTGTCAAAATTGAGCAGAAGTTTAAACAGAAGAAGCGAGACTTTGGATCTGGGAATCCGAAGTAAGGGAAAGGCTTCCCCAAATTGTAGAATTAAGGACAAAGCCAATATGGGGCAACCCAAGACAACCCATCAAAGCCACAAGAAAAGAGTAACACCACGAGCGCACAGAAGGACACAGGAAAGTGGTGTGAGTTCCATAAGATCCCAACTCACAACACAAGTGAGTGTAGGACCAAGTAGTCGTTGGTGGCCGAGTTGAAGGCTTCAGAATTAGATACATGTTCCAACCCTTAGTCACAACCCAACAAAGGGAATGGAAAAGGTAAGCAGAGCATTGATGCGAAGCCCATTGCTATTATTGCCATCGCTAAGATCTAGAAGAATGAGCCTGAAGATCCAGAGGAGGGGGAGTGTCTTTTCCACTCACAGATGTGGGTGAAGGGTTCACCACTACAATTCATTGTCGACAATGGTAGCCAAAAGAACCTCATTTCAGCAAAGGTCATGAAGCGGCTCAGACTACCGAACATACCACACCTGCAACCATACAACATCGAGTGGTTTCACCAAGGACAAGATATCTGAGTCCGCTAGCAATTCCACCTTCCCTATAGCATCAAACAAGCTCATCTTCCAAACTAGGAAATTTGTTTTTTATCTAGTTCACCCCCAAAGTAAGGGGAAGATCGTAGCCACATCCATGACCCCCACGAAGGGTTCCTCCACTTAGCAGTAGCAGCAAATGGATACAGTCATGAAATAACACATGAACATCTTATCCTCGCCCATAAGGGTACCGTTGCACTATCAGGTCAAGCATTTATTCAATCTAACTCCTAGATCACCTCTACCCAATGGGTCGATATATCATTGCTTGATTCTGAAAAATGATAAGTACAAGGAGCGACATGGTCCTTACAACAGTACCAAGGTTGTGGGGAATAATGCTTTGGAGCACAACATTCCCCTATTCCTTCGCTTTCACCGAGTGTTCAATGTGGACTGCCCTCTACCATGCTTCTCACTATTACTGGACACATCAGAGGTTGCAGAACAACTCACCAAGGACCTCGCTCAGCAGAAGCTTCCTCATCTCAGGGAGGAACTCAACACAAAGGGGACCATTACTTCCTAAGGGGGGAGGAATGATCCAAGTGGATGTTGGTGGCCACCCACCTATTCCACTTGGACCGCCACAATTGTCTCTTTCAACTTTTCAGTTTCCTTAATTGTAGCAAAATTTACTATTTTTAGCATTTTTTCGAGTCTTGAACTTTCGAAGCCGTTTTGGGGCTCTAAACGACATCCTTTGGGGAAACAGTGAGCAACATCCTAAAGTTGTAGTTATTGGATAGATATTTCTAACGAGATATTGTGCACATCAAATGGAGATCGTATGCCAAAGTTACGACCCCGGGAACTTGATGTACCAATTTACCCAAACAGGGCCCACAGTTTGGCGTTTCATCTTCTAGGGTTAGGTTTTTGGATGTTTAGGGTTTTCCATTGTTTCTCAACAATAAATAGGTATTCAAGCCTCATTGTAACAAGTTTTAGAGGCATGTAGCTGCCACACCTCTTCTTTGAGATAAGCTGCCATCACCCTACCTAGTTTATTTCCATTTATGTTTGTAAGTCTATTTTAGTATTTTACAGTAATGAAATGAAGTATTATTTTTGTTGCATCTCTATATGTATGGTTATATCTGTAATTTGTTGCGTTCCTATTTAAATCCAGATCAGTGGTATCAGAGCGGTCTGCTCTTTCTCTGTCTTTCCTTGCATGTCCCCAATGAGGTCAGTATATAAGTAGTTAGGGCTTTTACTAGTCGAACCTTTGTAAGAATAGCCTCACAAATCTTGATGGAATCCCATGGTGGATGAAAAGAAAGACGAGGGGGCAGGAGATCCTATCAAAATATTGCTCAAAGAGGCCCTCTAGTGATAAAGGAACGTGATGATGGACAACTTTGCCCAGATCCTTCAGCGGCTACCTAGGGGCCACACATCTACTTCTAGCAGCTACTCTGGAAGCACCACACCCTTTAAGGTACAAGTTAACTTTGACATTCCCATATTTTAGGGTTAGATAGATGCAAACGCCATAGATAAATGGTTAAATCTGCTAGAAGGGTATTTTTCTGTTCATGATTTTTGTGGCCGGGAAAAGATTACTTTCGCTCTTCTCAAAATCGCCCCCCACATCAAGGATTGGTGGAAAACCTATTGCGAGCAGAAGGATGAAAGTATGGGCTCATTATTTTCAACCATACCCACTTGGGATTCATTTCGAACTACCATCAAGGAATAATATTACCCTGTAAAAAGCTTTGAGGAAAACTACATAAAATGGACCGTGTTGTGGTAGGGAAGGGACCAAGATGTGTCAGAGTTAACAAACATTTTTCATATCATTCGCACATAGTTGGGTATCAAGAATTTTGAGCTACATTTGGTACTCAAATACCGTGGCTTCCTACACAAGTTCATTCAGGAAGATATGGAGTTCCCGAACATCTTCTCGCTCGGCACAGCATACCGATACACTGTCAAAATCGAGCAAAATTTTAAAATAAGCGAGACTTTGGATCTATGAATCTGAAGCAAGGGAAAGGCCTCCCCAAATCGCAAAACCAAGGACAAAGCCAAGACGGGGCAAACCAAGAAAACCTGTCGAAGCCACAAGAAAAGAAAAACACCATGAGATTAAAGAAGGACACAGGAAAGTGGTGTGAGTTCCATAAAAGCCCCACTCACAACACAAGTGAGTGTAGGACCAAGCAGTCACTGGTGGGTAAGTTGAAGGCTTCAGAATCAGATAGATGTTCCAACCCTGAGTCACAACCCGACAAGGGGAATGGCAAAGGGAAGCGGATAATTGATGTGGAGCCCAATGCCATTGTTGCCATCGCCAAGATCCAGAAGAATGATCCCGAAGATCCAGAGGAGGGGGAGCGTCTTTTCCACTCATATATGTGGGTGAAGGGTTCGCCACTGCAATTCATTGTCGACAGTGGCAGCCAAAAGAACCTCATTTTAGTAGAGGTCATGAAGCGGCTGGCACTACCGACCATACCAAACTTGCAACCATACAGCATCAGGTGGCTTCACCAAGGACGAGATCTCTGAGTTTTCCAGTAGTGCCACCTTCCCTACAGCATCAAACCCTTCATAGAGAGGTATTGTGTGATGTTGCACCTCTGGATGTTTGCGATGTATTATTAGGCCACCCATACTTGTGGAGGCGACATGCTGTGTATGATTCAAGGCCTCGCGGTGTTATTATTTCTACTTCTCGTAGCTACTCTGGAAGCACCACACCCTTTAAGGTACAAGTTAACTTTGACATTCCCATATTTGAGTGTCAAATAGATGCAGACTCCATAGATAAATGGTTAAATTTGCTAGAAGGGTATTTTTCTGTTCATGATTTTTCCAGTTGGAAAAAGATTAGTTTTGCTCTTCTCAAAGCTGCCCCCCATGTCAAGGATTGGTGGGAAATCTACTACGAGTAGAAGGATGAAAGTATGGGCTCGCTATTTTTAGCCACACCTACATGGGTTTCATTTCGAACTTCCATCAAACAGCCATATTACCCTATCAAAATCTATGAGGAAAAATACATAAAGTGGACCACGTTGCGGCAGGGAAGGGACCAAGATGTGTCGGAGTTCAAAAACATTTTTCATACCCTTCGCACACAGTTGGCTATCAAGGATTCTGAGCTACATATGGTACTCAAATATCACAACTGCCTACACAGGTACATTTAGAAAGAGATAGAGTTCCTGAACATATCCTTGCTTCGCACGGCGTACCAATACACTGTCAAAATCGAGCAGAAGTTTAAAAAGAAGAAGTGAGACTTTGGATCTGTGAATTCGAAGCAAGGGAAAGGCTTCCCCAAATCATAGAACTAAGGACATTGCTAAGATGGGGCAACCCAAGGCAACCCGTTGAAGCCACAAGAAAAGAACAACACCATGAGGTCGAAGAAACATGAAAGTGGTGTGAGTTCTATAAGAGCCCCACTCACAACATGAGTGTAGGCCCAAGCAGTCGTTGGTGACCGACTTGAAGGCTTCAGAATCATATGCATGTTCCAACCCTGAGTCAAAACCCAACAAGGGGAATGGCAAAGGGAAACAGATCATTGATGCAGAGCCCACTGCCACTATTGCCACCACCAAGATCCAGAAGAATGAGCCCAAAGATCCATAGGAGGGGGAGCATCTTTTCCACTCACAAATGTGGGTGAAGGGTTTTCCGTTGCAATTCATTGTCAACAATGGTAGCCAAAACAACCTCATTTCAGCAGAGGTCATGGAGCGTCTGGGACTACGGACAATACCACACCCACAACCATATAGCATTGGGTGGCTTCACTAAGGATGAGATCTCTAAGTCTGCCAACAGTGTCGCCTTCCCTACAACATCAAACCCTTCACAAATGAGGTATTGTGTGATGTTGCACCTCTGGATGTTTGTGATGTATTATTAGGCCAACCATACTTTTGGAGGAGACATGTTGTGTATGAGTCAAGGCCTCACAATGTTATTATTTCTTTGGGTAATTCATTATACAGGATACTGAAGGTAGCCCCACCTACCACCACTTCTTTGATCATTGCTAAGAAAGGTAGCAAGCTCAGCTCCCAGACTAGGAAATTTATTTTTTGTCTGGTTCACTCCCAATGTAAGGTGAAGATCGTGGCCACATTCATTCGATCTAATTCCTAGAGCACCTCTACCTAGTGGGGTGATATATCACCACTCCATTCTGAAAAATGACAAGTACAAGAAGCGACATGGTCCTTACACCAGTATCAAGGCTGTGGGGAATAATTATTTGGAGCACAACATTCCCCCATTTCTTCGCTTGCATTGAGTGTTCAATGTGGACTACCCTATACCATGCTTCCCACCATTACTGGACACATAAGAGGTTGCAGAACAACTCACCAGGGACCCCGCTCAGCAGAAGCTTCCTCATCTCAAGGAGGAACTTAACGCAATGGGAACAATTACTTCCTAAGGGGGGAGGAATGATCCAGGTGGATGTTGGTGGCCACTAACATATCTCACTTGGAGCCCCACAACAATTTACTATTTTTAGTAGTTTTTCGGGTCTTGAACTTTCGGAGCTGTTTTGAGGCCCTAAATGACGTTTTTCGAGGAAACTGGGAGCAACATGGGTCAATTGCTTGATATGTCTATTTGTAAAGCTATAGTTCTCAGATAGATATTTCTAACGAGATATTGTGCATGTCAAATAGAGATCGTATGCCAAAGTTACGACCCCGGGAAGTTGATGTGCCAATTTACCCAAACGGGGCACACAGTTTGGCGTTTCATCTTCTAGGGTTAGGTTTTTGGATGTTTAGGGTTTTCCATTGTTTCTCAACAATAAATAGGCATTCGAACCTCATTGTAACATAGTTTAGAGGCGTGTAGCCACCACATCTCTTCTCAAAGATAAGCTACCATCGCCCTAGCTAGTTTATTTCCATTTCTGTTTGTAAGCCTATTTCAATATTTTACAGTAATAAAATGAAGTATTATTTCTACTGCATCTCTATATGTCTGGTTATATCTATAATTTGTTGCATTCTAGTTTAAATCTGGATCAATGGTATCAGAGTGGTATACATTTTCATTGTCTTTCCTTGTATGTACCCAACGAGGTCAAGATATAAGGAGTTAGGGCTTGAACTAGTCAAACTTTTGCAAGACCAACCTCGCAAATCCCAAGGGCCTCCCATAGTCGACGAAAAGAAAGATGAGGGGGTAGGAGATCCTATCAAAATCTTGGTCGAAGAGGCCCTCAAGCAACAAAGGAACGTGATGATGGATAACTTTGCCCAGATCCTTCAACAGCTACCCAAGGGCGAAACATCTACTTCTAGAAGATACTCTACAAGTGCCACACCCATTAAGGTACAAGTTAACTTTGACATTCCCATATTTGAGGGTCAGATAGATGTAGACACCGTAGATAAATGGTTAAATTTTCTAGACAGGTATTTTTTCTGTTCATGATTTTTCCGACTGGGAAAAGATTACTTTCACTCTTCTCAAAGTCACCCCCCATGTCAAGGACTAGTGGGAAAGCTACTGCGAGCAGAAGGATGAAAGTATGGGCTCACTATTTTTAGCTGCACCCACTTGGGATTCATTCCAGACTGCCATCAAGGAGCAGTATTACCCAGTAAAAAACTATGAGTACAAATACATAAAGTGGACCACACTGTGGTAGGGAAGGGACCAAGATGTGCCAGAGTTCACAAACATTTTTCATACCCTTTGCACACAGTTGGGTATCAAGGATTGTAAGCTACATTTGGTACTCAAATATAGTGTCTCCCTACACATGTACATTCAGGAAGAGATGGAGTTCCTGAACATCTCCTCACTCGGCATGACGTACCGATACACTGTCAAAATCAAGCAAAAGTTTAAATAGAAGAAGTGAGACTTTAGATCTGCAAATCTGAAGCAAGGGAAAGGCTTCCCCATATCACAGAGCCAAGGACAAAGCCAAGATAGGGCAACTCAATACAACCCATTGAAGCCACAAGAAAAGAACAATGCCACGAGGTTGAAGAAGGACACAAGAAAGTGGTGTGAGTTCCATAAGAGCCCCACTCACAACACAAGTGAGTGTAGGACCAAGCAGCAGTTGTTGATGGCTAAGTTGAAGGCTTCAGAACTAGATGCATGTTCCTACCCTGAGTCAGAACTTGACAAGGGGAATGGAAAATTGAAGGAAATCATTGATGCGGAGCCCAGTGCCACTGTTTCCACCACCAAGATCCAGAAGAATGAGCCTGAAGATCCAGAGGAGGAGGAGTGTCTTTTCCACTCACAGATGTGGGTGAATGGTTTGCCATTGCAATTCATTGTTGATAGTGGCAGCCAAAAGAACCTCATTTTAGCAGAGGTCATGAAGCGGCTGGGACTACTAACCATACCACACCCGCAACCATACAACATTGGTGGCTTCACCAACGACGATATCTCTGAGTCTACCAGCAATGTCACCTTCCTACAACATCAAACCCTTCACAGACAAGGTATTGTGTGATGTTTCACCTCCAGATGTTTGTTATGTATTACTAGGCCAACCATACTTGTGGAGGCAACATGATGTGTATGAGTCAAGGCCTTGCGTTGTAACTATTTCTTTGGATAATTCATTATATAGGATACCAAAGGTAGCCCCACCTACCACCACCTCTTTGATGACGGCTAAGAAAGGCAACAAGCTCATCTCCTAGACTAGGAAATTCATTTTCTATCTGGTTCACTCCCAAAGTAAGGGGAGGATCGTAGCCACATCCATGACCCCCGCAAAGGGTTCCTCCACACAGCAACATCAATAGATGGATACGGTCATGAAAGAACATAGGAACATATTCTCCTCACCCACATTGGTATTGTTGCACTATTAGGTCAAGCATTCATTCGATCTGGCTCCCAGAGCACCTCTACCCAACAGTTTGATATATCATCGCTCCATTCTGAAAAATGACACGTACAAGAAGCAACATGGTCCTTACACCAGTACCAAGGCCGTGGGGAATAACTCTTTGGAGCACAACATTCCCCTATTCCTTCGCTTGCACCGAGTGTTCAATGTGGACCTCCCTATACCATGCTTCCCACCATTACTCGACACATCATAGGTTGCAGAACAGCTCTCCAAGGACCCTGCTTAGTAGAAGCTTCCTCACCTCAGGGAGGAAATCAATGCAATGGGGGCCATTGCTTCCTAAGGGGGGAGGAATGATCTAGGTGGATGTTGGTGGTCACCCATCTATCCCACTTGGACCCCCACAACTGTCTCTTTTAGCGTTTCAGTTTCATTAATTGTAGCATAGTTTACTATTTTTAGTAGTTTTCGGGTCTTGAACTTCTAGAGCCGTTTTGAGGCCCTAAACGACATTTTTTGGGGGAACTGGGAGCAACATGAAAATATTGACCAATGTTGCTCTTCCCAAAGTTGTAGCTCTTGGATAGATCTTTCTAACGAGATATTATGCACATCAAACGGAGATTGTATGCCAAAGTTTCAACCCCGGGAACTTGATGTACCAATTTACCCAAACGGGGCCCGCAGTTTGATGTTACATCTTCTAGGGTTAGGGTTTTGGATGTTTATGGTTTTCCATTGTTTCTAAACAATAAATAAGCATTCGAGCCTCATTGTAACATAGTACAAAGGTGTGTAGCTGCCACATCTCTTCTCATAGATAAGCTACCATCGCCCTAACTAGTTTATTTTCATTTTTGTTTGTAAGCCTATTTTAGTATTTTATAGTAATGAAATGAAGTATTATTTCTACTGCATCTCTATATGTATGGTTATATCTATAATTTTTTGCATTCTTGTTTAAATCTGGATCAGTGGTATCGAAGCGGTCTTCTCTATCTCTATCTTTCCTTGCATGTCTCCAACGAGGTTGGGATACAAGGAATTAGGGCTTGAACTAGTTGAACCTTTGCAAGACCAGCCTCGCAAATCCCGACAGCCTCCCATGGTGGTTGAAAAGAAAGATGAGGGGGCAAGAGATCCTATCAAAATCTTGCTTGAAGAGGCCCTAGAGTGACAAATGAATGAAATGATGGACAACTTTTCCTAGAACCTTCAGCGGCTACCTAGGGGCAACACATCTACTTCCAGCAGCTACTCTACAAGCGCCACACCCTTTAAGGTACAAGTTAAGTTTGAAATTCCCATATTTGAGGATCAGATAGATGCAAACATGTAGATAAATGGTTAAACCTGCTAGAAGGATATTTTTTTTGTTCATGATTTTTCTGGTTTGGAAAAGATTACTTTCGCTCTTCTCAGATCCGCCCCCCATGTCAAGGACTGGTGGGAAACCTACTACAAGCATAAGGATTGTCATAGACATATTTGAGCACTACAACCCCAATCACATATGTCCATAAACCAAGGGCTTCTGAGTCCCTAAAAGTGTTGTTTCATGCCCTAAAGGAACAAGGTCAGCTGATTACATCATCTCCCAGAAGTTCTCCACAAAAAATTGCTTAGAATTGGTCAAAACTGGACCATACAGACTGCTCAGTGCAGAGGGTGCGATGCATCTCACCTACTTAGTGTAAAAAGTGTGATGCATACTAGAATTCCCTTCTGTAGGGTGCGATGCACGAGAGTAGACAAATGGCAGAGACAGTTTGCAAGGTGGATGATCATAGAATCTTCCAGAAACTTCTCCTGTGACACTTGCCTCTATGAATTCACCCAAGGATGAGTAAGAGATCATCAATCTCCAAGTGGAATCAAGAACTATCAGAGGGAGGACACTAATCAAAATCCCAGAAGCTGACTCGGCCCACTGCAATCATCTATATATGGATCCCTCATCCCAGAGATCCAGAGGCTGGAATCTTGTATCTTGTAAGGAAGTGCTGTTGGTTTCCTGGTGCAATATCATAGTGTTGGGTGATCTAAGATTTTCATGAGGTGAAGAAGGGCTTTCATGCTGGGAGGATGATGCTGGGTCAGATCAATGGGCTGTAATCCTCTCTTCTAACCTCTATATCAATAAAGCTATTCAATTTTTCCTCCACATTCTTGTATGTTTGCTAATATATGCATGTATGTGGTCAATATATATCTAGTCATATATTGTTTATGACTGCAGATATCTTCACTTTGAAGGTATTCTGGTGCTTTGACTTTACAGGTACTCTTTGAAGCGTAGTGGTCAAGGGAAGAGCAGCAAACATCTGTTAAAGAGGATAAGGAACAAGCAGAAAACCAAGCGAAAGATCGAGGTTGGTATTCTTTGCTCCTCTCCTATCTACTTCTCATAAAGGAAAACAAAAGTAACTATAATCTGTTTTTTTCTAAGATAGCTACCCATCTAGTGGGACTAGCAGCTCTGCATAGACACTAGATTTCCCAATAACAAGGATGAAAGTATGCACTCGCTATTTTCAGTTGCACCCACTTGGGATTCATTCCAGACTGTCATCAAGGAGTAATATTACCCTATCAAAAGCTATGAGGACAAATACATAAAGTCGACCATGCTGTGGCAGGGAAGGGACCAAGACGTGCCAGAGTTCACAAACATTTTTCATACCCTTTGCACACAGTTGGATATCAAGGATTCTGAGCTACATTTGGTACTCAAATACCGTAGCTACTTACCTTGGCACATGCAGGAAGAGATGGAGTTCCTGAACATCTCCTTGCTCGACACGACATACCGATACGCTGTCAAAATCGATCAGAAGTTTAAATAGAAGAAGAAATACTTTGGATCTGTGAATCTGAAGCAAGGGAAAGGCTTCCCCAAATCACAAAAATAAGGACAAAGCCAAGATGAGGCAACCCAAGACAACCCATCAAAGGCACAAGAAAAGAACAACACCACGAGGTTGAAGAAGGACATAGGAAAGTGGTGTGAGTTCCGTAAGAGCCCCACTCACAACACAAGTGAGTGTAGGACCAAGAACTCATTGGTGGCCGAGTTGAAGGCTTCAAAATTAGATGCATGTTTTGACCCTAAGTCAGAACCCGACAATGGGAATGGCAAAGGGAAGCAAATCATTGATGTGGAGCCCAGCACCACTATTGCCACCATCAAGATCCAGAAGAATGAGCCCGAAGATCCAGAGGAGGGGGAGTGTCCTTTCTACTCACAGATGCGGGTGAAGGGTTCACCGCTGCAATTCATTGTCAACGGTGGCAGCCAAAAGAACCTCATTTCAGCAGAGGTCATGAAGCGGCTGGGATTAGCGACCATACCACACCTGCAACCATACAACATCGAGTGGCTTTACCAAGGACGAGATCTCTAGTTCCACCAGTAGTGTCACCTTCCGTATAGCATCAAACCCTTCACAGACGAGGTATTGTGTGATGTTGCACCTCTAGATGTTTGTGATGTATTATTAGGCCAACCATACTTGTGGAGGCGACATGTTGTGTATGATTCAAGGCCTCACGTTGTTATTATTTTTTGGGTAATTCATTATACAGGATACCAAAGATAGCCCCACCTACCACCACCTCTTTGATCACTACTAAGAAAGGAAACAAGTTCATCTCTTATACTTGGAAATTCCTTTTCTGTCTAGTTCACTCCCAAAGTAAGGTGAAGATCGTAGCCACATCCATGACCCTCGTGAAGGGTTCCTCCACACAGCAGTAGCAACAGATGGATACGGTAATGAAAGAACATAGGAAAATCTTCTCCTCACCAACAAGGGTACTAATGCACTGTCAGGTCAAGCATTCATTCAATCTGACTCCTAGAGCACCTCTACCCAAAGAGCAGATATATCACCGCTCCATTCTAAAAAATGACAAGTACAATAAGTGACATGGTCCTTACACTAGTACCAAGGATCTGGGGAATAATGCTTTGGAGCACATCATTCCCGCATTCCTTCTCTTGCACCGAGCGTTCAATGTGGACTGCCCTCTACCATGCTTTCCACCATTACTGGACACATCAGAGGTTGCAGAACAGCTCACCAGGGACCCCTCTCAACAGAAGCTTCCTCATCTCAGGGAGGAACTCAACGCAATGGGGACCATTGCTTCCTAAGGGGGGAGGAATGATCCAGGTGGATGTTAGTGGCCACCCACCTATCCCACTTGGACCCCCACAACTATCTCTTTCAGCTTTTCAGTTTCCTTAATTGTAGCACAATTTACTATTTTTAGCAGTTTTTCAGGTCCTGAACTTCCAGAGCCGTTTTGAGGCCCTAAACGACTTTTCTTGGCGAAAATGGGAGCAACATGGGCACATGACCTGATGTTGCTCTTCCCAAATTTTTAGTTCTCAGATAGATATTACTAACGAGATATTGTGCACGTCAAATGGAGATCATATGCCAAAGTTATGACCCTGGGAAGTTGATGTACCAATTTACCCAAACGGGGCCCACAGTTTGACATTTCATCTTCTAGGGTTATGTTTTTGGATGTTTAGGGTTTTCCATTATTGCTCAACAATAAATAGGAATTTGAGCCTCATTATAACACAATTCATAGGCGTGTAGCCACCACATCTCTTCTCATAGATAAGCTACCATTGCGATAGCTAGTTTATTTCCATTTCTGTTTGTAAACCTATTTCAATATTTTATAGTAATGAAATGAAGTATTATTTCTATTGCATCTCTATATGTATGGTTATATCTTTAATTTGTTGTGTTCCTGTTTAAATCCGGATCACTGCAACTATGATCACTCATGGAAAGAAAACATCAACCTAAGAAATCTCCTATCCTAACATGTTTCGTGCAAATTTTTTGTTCATGACTTAACAGAGTGCTCGGGATGAGAAAGGAAACTTTTGGGGATAAGAGGGCATTTTCAAAGGTTGATGAGTTGAAGCTTCGAGGCTATGTAGTGTGTTCATGTGATCAACAAGAGAGACAAATGTCAAGGAAGGGCATAGGGCACAGTTCTAAAGTACGAAGGAAAAACATTTAGGCTTCCCAAGTGTGTTATGCTCTCAAGGGAGACAGGGAGGGTGCAAGGCATGCTATTGAAGGATAAAGGGATGATGCTTTAGGGCTTCAAGATATTCTCATGTGATTAAGAATGCCAAAGAGGGTATAGCCATAGGGCTAAAGGCTAAAGGATTAGGCTTCAATGCTTCGGGGCGTGCTCATGTTCTCAAAAGGGTTAAGGAGGGCACAAGGCACATTGATAAATGTTGAAGGATTCATGATGATGCTTTGATGATGTGTCATGCACGCAACAAGGAGGAATGTATTCTTTAAGGATTTAGTTTGTAACAAGGAAGGGGAATGAGGATTAGGAGTCTATTATGTGCTCTTGGAGGGCGCAGGGTGCATTTATAAACAAGGAAGAAATCTTGATCAAATCTTAAGAGTGTTTCATGCGCTCTTAACCTTAATGGGTTAACTTGTACAAGAAACAAATGTCTAACTTTTGAAGATAGAACAATGGGTGAACACAATGAGTTTAGACATGAAATCAAGTGCAACATGTACAAACTCATCAATAAAACTTAGATAGGCTTGAACAATGATATATACACATAAAAATTCTAGTT
Organism: Pinus taeda; assembly: GCA_000404065.3. NCBI lineage: Eukaryota > Viridiplantae > Streptophyta > Pinopsida > Pinales > Pinaceae > Pinus > Pinus taeda. Next base: position 116,884 of record APFE030071167.1, read on the forward strand.
TACAAACACTCTCCAAGTACAATGAACAAAGTATGTGTGACTGTGACTAAAACTGTCGTTTTACAACAAACAAAGGTGTTATGATCTTGAAGTGCACTAAAGATTTTCTAAACAATGCAATGACACCTAGGAAAGATAAAAAACTTTTGAAACATATAGAGCAACACTTGATTACCAAATCGACACTTGATGCGACAGTTAGATAGGCTCCAAAATTTGAATGTAGTGAAATTTTGGAGGTTGGTGTAGCAACGGCAACAGATCCTCAAGGTTCTCATATTATTTTTGAGTCATTCTGAAGATTTCGTCTTTAAGATCACGATCTTTATATTTTTCTAGAAATAGCCTTTGCATATCATTCCATGATATTATTGAATTAGTCCCTAAACTCATGAACCATTTAAGAGATATATCCTTCAATGTTGCTAAAAACATTCTCAATTTTTGAGTGTTTAACAAGTAACCATAAGATCTACAAGGTATTTAAAATTCAAAGAGAAAGTTTTCTGAAGCCTCTTACCTCATACTATGGAAGTTGGGAAAAATGATGGAGAGATGTTCTTCATATGAAAATCGATATCAGTATCTTGAATGGGAAGTTAAGAGGGTCTTCCTCATTGTCATCATCTCCATACATTTATTATACCTTCTATGGCACCTTTTATTCTCTTGTAAAAGTGGATGGTGGTGTGGTTCTTAATTCACCATATGCTCAAATGTGGGGGTTTGGTGTTGGAGACACAATTTTTTCTTTTTCTTTTTTATAATTTTTTTTTAATAAAAATGCTAATGCAATGCAATTTATTGTTTGTGAAATGAAATATGCATAATGCATTTTTATTTTTGTAGAAAGTAAAAGAAATGAATCAACTAGGGAAGAAAACAATGCATACTTTGAAACCTCCCCGAAAACGACGCCAAAAAGTGATGAGCCCTAGTATTGCAACAAGAATGTTGCAACTCCCAAGCCTACCAACTTTAATTATCAACTCCGGGTTCGTACAAACTAAAGGGTGTTGAAACTATATGTGCAACATGAAATAAGTCCTTTTGTTGATTGATGAAATGAAGTGAATATCATGAAAGCAAGCCTAATATAATTGTGGAAATGGGAATTCTTGAAGTGAAAACCTTAACCTATTATCAGAAACAAACAACAAGGAAATCAGCCCTATTCTAGTCACATAAAGTAAAGAGAATGAACCAACTCTATATCACTACATTCAAAGAGACCATATGCTAGTAACAACATTCATTAAGAATTTCAAAGAGTAATCATGCAAACCGCCCCTGTAGCATTCAATTCATGAACTTGTTTACTAACCCTAATTGGAGAGACATATTGCAGTGGTGAAAAGACAAATCCTAAGTGGTATCTTATATTCATCAATCATGGGTTAAGAGCCTAAGGGACATTATCGAGGGCTAGGAAGAAAAAATAAAGGTTCAAGGATAATTCTGGTCAAGTTTGGAGGGTCTTTGTGTAGTGCCACATGATTGTTACAAGATGCTAGAAGATTGTGTTGTTTTGCTACAAGATTAAATCTGTGAGAATTTTGAGCAAGAGAAAGGTGAAATGAAGGTAGGATATGGTAGTGTACAGTATATGAAGGTCATTTGAGGCCCTTTCCAAGCATATTACCCTTTAGGGGACCATCTTGCATAAGGACCAATGCACACAGTGGCCTTCAAAAACCCAGAAATGCACTCTCGATAAACATTTTTTTGAAGGAGGTGTTGAGGAAGGAGGGAAGGTGTTTATGATAGGATGACAAATGAAGATGACAATGCTTAGTCCTACAAATCCATAGTCTCACGTGCAAATAAGAAATATTGTGATTTTTATAATCGTAAAGACTAAAACACTTAGTCTGCTAGCTAGTTTGTCCTCTGATTTATCTCATCGAATGACCAATAAAATCAAAGTCACAGGACTCTAATCTAAGTGGAATCACTAAAAAAATTCCCTTGTTAACATGTGTTAGAAATTAGCATAAATTTACTATAAAAGAAAAAATTCAAGAATCACTAAGCTAGTTAACCTACCAAATCCCTAACATGATCAAGTGAAAATGATATGGGTTCATTTTTTTATTATTAATTTGTACATTTTTAGGCTTCAATACAAGTGGAATAAACTCTAAAGAAGCTAATTAACATGTGCTAAAATTCAGCAAAATTTTATTACTATTTTGATACGAGAGACTTCCAGAAATTCCAGAGTTGTGAAGTAGTAAACCAATCCAAGTAGCTCAATCATGCATATGACCTTCTAAAGTTGTTCTAAGGGTGAATCATTCTTGTGAATCCATAAATAACCTACAAAATATCTCGTGTCAATCATTTAACTAATATAACCTACAATAAATGAACCATGGATACTAAATGTAGAAATAAGAGATGCAAGTGAACAAGACATTTAAAGAAGATAAAGAAATTGTATAACATGGCTCTAAGGCTCCCAAAATCGCCAAGTCTAAGGATACTCAGAGTATTGCGAAAGAAACCAAGCCTTAGAAGTTGAAAATGACACCAAACTTCATTATTAGAGTTAATACAAGTACATTTATGCTAGAAATGAATGTAGAGCTACTAAATAACAAGTTTTCTCTACAAGAAGACTAAGAAATACATGCACCTAGAGGAAAATTCAAATTGGTACTTATACAAATTGATGGGAACACATTCTCCTTGAAAGGATGTGGATTTCCCCTCCAAAATCTCCAAAAAAAGTGGTTTTGGTTCCCAATAGTAGGAATCTTCATTAAATGACACGGAACACATTCCTACATTTTTTCAATCACTAGATCTCCAAAATATGTTCAATAATTTCATAATATCCAATTAATTTATTATCCAATATTGGTCCATCATGTAGCAAGGATCAATTCCCTATATTATCTTATTTACTCAATATTCTCTCAATATTATGCAAAAATAATAATATTAGGCACATAATTTGCAATTATCTCTAAACCTTCCTAAGAACCTATTAAAGCTTAAAAGAACATTATTAAGTGCAGAAGGAGAGATTTAATACAACATTTATGTGTATATGAAAGGTTATATGGGCCTTAGTTTGTATCTAATTTGGAGGCCCATCACAAATATTTGTGATTGATCACAAATTTTACCATGAGATTCATTTAACGTGGAAAGCTTCGATATTGGAATTGTCAATTTGTACTTTTGCTTGCTGATTTGCTTGTTGCACATTATCGTTTGAATTGTTTGCTTGCTGATTTTCATATTTATAAGTAGTTAATTCTTCAAGTTTGTTGTCCATATTTTCTAGAAGATGATTGCTACATTTTTCCAAGCTTTGTGATTGTGGATTTATTACATGAGAGAGAGCATTACATTCTTTATTAACACTGTAGGAAGTATGTACTATTTTTACAAATTTATCATACATGGAGAATGCAATTTTATCATGCCTGACATGTGCATCTTCAGTAGGTGAATTTTTATTCATGTTAACAGAAACAAAAGGTGGCTCATCAAACCTTGAAATTATTTTATTATACGGATTTGGAATGCAAGGAAAAGAAACTAAATGTCTAAATCATCCTATTAAATAAAATGTAGGAGATAAATCATTGGAATTTTTTTTTTTAAATTTAAACCTAATAAGGAAATCTTCCAAAGACTCACCTTAAAATCTATGAAGTGCTTCAAGCTAATCACAAACATTTTCATAATCATAATCCTGAAAACCATTAAGGAATGCTTTTTTGAATTCATCCCAAGTGCATATAGAGGCAAATGGAAATTATCTACACCAGCCATTGGCAAAACCTGTCAAAGTGAGAGTAAACATCCTACACATCACACCTTCTTCAATTTCATAATAATTACAAATTAAAATAAATTGAAAAATGTGATCATATGCAGAAACAATATCCTTACCATTAAATTTTGTTTTCAATAGAAGATTTACTACCTTTATTGGAGTAGTGGGAGGTGGAAGTCTAGTGAAGTACCTCCAAATAGGGAGTTTAGAAGGAGCTATAGCAAAGAGGAGAAAAATTAGAAAATGAAAGGCCAGAAAGACTACTCGTCAATGGCCCTCCTTCTAGTGCCAAAAATGTTGATGACAAAAAGTGAGCTCATCAACATTAAGGGAGACCACCCAATCAAAGCCCCAACTAATCTCTTATCCATTTGATTTGTTGGTTCCAACTGGTTCTATTGGATCTAGTTACCCCCCCACTCTCCATGCTAATGTGTGGTGTCTCTAATTTACAATCAACAAGAAGAGGAAATCAAACATACCTTCCTGTAGTACACATGCAAGAAAGCATTCCTTAAGCTAAACTAAGGGTTCAAACAAGCCACACCTAAGGTTGCTCCTATGGAAGGAGACTTATAAAGTGCAATTCATTAATTTTAAATGCAAGTCTATTCTAGGATGCAAGCAAAAAAAGGAAATCCACTCTACCCTATCTTGATTAGGACAAGATATAGATCTTGCCCAAATCAAGAGAAAAGTAACTTAAAAGAATGGATATTTAACATGCTCTTTTATAATGAATATAAAATTGTTGAAGAAGTTCTAACAAATAATGTTATAGTTGCAAAACATGCTATATTTGGAGAATTAAAACAATGAAAGATAAGCCATTAAATTGCAGAAATAGTTCATACAATTCAATGACAATTAAATAGATTTAATATGACAAATTTTTGAATAAATAGTTACTATGAAATTTTATTAAAGAACATGAGAAAAATGAAAATAAATAACAGATCTATACAATTAGGAGATCAGATATATGATCTCATAAACAACCATTCTCACATTTAACAAATGTGTCGAATATGAGATAATTGATATAGATCTTCCATTAAAAGAATAAAATTTGAATTTACAAATAAAATTATTTGCATACAATTCATAAAACTTGGATTCCCTTGTTTTATTTCCCCATTGATATCCAAGAATCCTTTCAAGAATATGAACTCTGCAACTGAAGAAAAACTCACAAAAGTGCAAACTCCCTCATAGAAAAGGACTAGATCTTGAAAAGAAAATCCCCAAGCAACTTAGGTTTGAGTATCCCTCTTCACCTATAGCTTAATTTCCTTTTAAAAAAGTGAAAAGAGCTTAAAAGTTGCAGAAAAGAGGAAACCATTTCTCATTCTCAAAACAATTATTTATAATTTACAAAACTTTGCCAAAAAATGAGAGTTGTTGGGAGTAGCTCGAAATTGTCCTTTTTTGGAGTTGCAAATATTCCTTTTCCTTCTCTTCCGGTGCAATATTATTGCTCCAAATCATTAGCCTCATCTTCTTGCAACAACTTTCTCCAAAAATGTTATCAAAGATTCAATCAAAAACCAATTAAATTTGCACATGAAATTGAAAATATTAAAACTATCATAATAAATTCCTCGTTTACAATTGAAATTAATAAATAAATAAAAAGGAGTTCATGTTTTCCATTGCTTTCAATAGATATTTCCTTGGAAAAATCAATAAGTTGAAACAAATTTGCAACAATAAGATGTTTTGGGCCAATGAAATTCCAAAAGCAAAGCTCTTAAAATTTGGAGTTCCCGTTTATGCTAAATTTTAGGCACAGTATATCTTCAATTTTTCTTGATTTAAACCATATTGTTCTCCATGTTTTTAGCTTTTCAACAAGCAATCCTGGGCCTCATTTAACTTAACAAGGCACAAGTTATAACCTTTCAAAATTTGGGTTCTCAAATTGTCAAAGTGTCACAAAATTAATTGTTTATGCCAATTTTCCTTCGTAATTTATTATAACTATTTAATATAGATTTTTAAAATTATTTAAAAATAAAATTTAACTTCAAATGAAATAGAATTACATTTAATAATCAAATAAATCAAATAATCTGTATAACACAAGTATAAATTAAATTATTAAATAAAACAACACCGATTTATAACTAAATCAGGAGAGCTTCATTTCATGAGCCCTATTATGTAAGGGGGAGGGAGGGAGGACCAAAGTCATGTGGATGGGCACTCTCCCTAATTATATATGTTTTAAACAATTCCCTCCAACAATCCTGCTTTCAACTCGAATTAATATTAATTATTAAATATATATTATTATTTATTTAATTATTGTAAATTATCTATTTCATTTAATTTAACCTTCAGATTTGGAAACGTGTATATAACCATTAATAAATTCTTGTTATATTATAAACATTAAAAATCTATATTACACCTTGCTTACCTCTCCTGCTTTGGACCAGCTGGTACAAAGCAGATGAGGTACAGGTGTATATATATATTTTAATTGTTATATTATATATTGTAAACAATACACTTTTATTATATGAATTATAACCACGTTGCCTCTGAAGGTTAATTTAAATGAGAATTAGATAATTTACATTAATTAAAATAATATTTAATATTTTAATTAATAATTTAGAAAAGTAATCAAATTATTTTTTTATGTTTTTATTAATGGTTAAAATCAATTAAATTTTGAACCATTGTCATTTTCAAATAGTATAATCTAAATTCAACGTATTTTGAATTGTTGAGAAGGTAGTGAAAAAACACACAATGAAACAACAATTAAAGTGGAAAACCAAGAAAAGTAAAAATTTTACAAAATTAACAAAATCAAAGCATGAAAGGAGTGATATGACCAAATTTACATATAGGGTCTCGATATCTTTTATAAAAAAAAATTATGGAGGAGGGTTGTGGAAACAATAAGAACACTGGTGGATATTTGCGAACCTCTGACAGTAAGTCCTAGTGGTGGTGGAGGTGGTTTCATAGGCACAATAGAAGGGCCTGTGCTTTGAAACCTTAGGCACTGGGTAACATGATGTCCCTCAAAATGGAAATTAGTGCGCCAAACATTTAGATGCAGAGGTCACACCTTGTGCATATCCTTCAATATTTTCATTAGATCCACAATATGACGTTTTAAACCAATGATAGAAGGATCACTAGAAGCAACACCCACCCTATAATCATGAGGATATCCTACCATTGCCTCAATTTTCATAGCTTGTTCTTGTGCATCTTGTTATGTATCGATCTTTTATTGTGTCAAAGGAGTTATAGTTAATGACAACAAAGTCTTGATAAAACAATCCCTCTGATGACAGGGATCAATAGGATAATTCAATTTTCCAATTGCATCTTTAAATCACTGCATGCAATCCCATGTAGTATCTCACTCTTGTTGTTTAATATCCCATAACTCAGCTAAACCTTTTTGGTCTATGTGAGGAAGCTTAAATTCTTTAATAAATTCTTGTTTAATTACATCAAGAGTTACACTCAGATTCAAATGAGACCACTTGATGAACCATTGGAGTGATCTATCTCACATATTTGTCTAGAACTCAATGATCTTAGAAGCATTAGGAGTTTTTCTAGCTATCTAGATGGCTTCACATAGATACCAATATTATTCTACATCTTCTTCTCCTTGGCCCGAGAATTCAGGGTACCGAGTGAAAAATCTTGTTACATTCCTCGCCATTGTTATTTGTCTAGGTGAAACTAACACAAAATGTTGTGCATTGGGTTGCGTAAAGACTATAGATTTTGTTGGAAAACTACTACTAGAACTATCAAATCCACTAAAGCTACCAAATGCATATTTACTATGAACTTTTTGAAATTTCAAAGTTTGAACTATTTTGGAAAGAAAATTGACAAGATTTTGATAAAGTACCAAGGGGAGGTTAGGGAGAGAACAAACTGCATTACTCCTTTATAGAATACTAATTGGGGGGAAGGAATCATCTACAAAGAATAATAGTATCATCATGAAATATATCTCTTCATCTATGGGATTACTCCGATCAACCATCGTAATCAATTGCCTAGGTGTTTCGGGTGTCTGCATTCCTTCTAACTCCTTGTGGGCTCTAATATCTCTATGCTATTTTCATATAAAATCTCCTCCAGAGGCTCCTATTTCAGTAGAATGAGATCCTTCTCCTACTTCATTATTCCTCAACCCTGGACTTCCCATTCCTCCTATCTACAATCTCGGGTTGCTTAACACTTCACTAATTTTCCGCAACTCTCTCTACCTTCAAATATCTCACAACTTCTTTTCCTGCCACTCATCAACTATTCATACCCTTTTAAGTGCCCTAAAATCCTATGACTTCCTCAAATATTTTGCATCCATATTAACTTCCCCTCATCTTCCGCAACTAAGAAACATCTCTCCCCTAAACTGACCCCTATTGCCTAGGCTTTTACAATGCCATGTTGGTTTCTTAGTAAAATAATAACCTCTCTTCAACCATAAGAATATTGATCCACAAAGGAATTTATTTTAATAATATTCATCACAATCCTTTGATTCAAATTCTCTTAGCTACAGGAATCCAAGATCTTTTACTTTTATGATGTTTGTAGAATTACATGTAAAAGAGTATGAAAAATCGCACGTGCATATGATAAGGGAGAGGAAACATAAAGGCAACCATCAAATCAAAGAAAACACACAACATGATAACGAAGTTCACTTAGTGTGGGTTACGTATCCGAGCCCGGTGTCAAGAGTGGAGAGGCCACTTCATTAAATGGTACAAGATGATGATGAGTACATGATGCATTCTATGCCAATACATGGAATAACTTCATCAACTAGAGTGACATGTCTCTCCACGAGACATTCTCTTATAAGAACTCTCACTCATAAATTATCTCCATCAGCATGACAAAATATCAAACTCTCACATGAAGTGACATACAAGGATCCTCCAAAATAGTAGTAAACAAGGATATCAACATCAGAGCATCATCCCAACAAAAATCAAAGGAGGACATGGCATCAATGCATCTTATACCTTCGCATCTAAATATGACCTAAAAATTCACAACTTTGATGAGGAAATGGATAGTACGGTTGAATTCCTTGTGAAAAATCGTGAAATATGACTGTAAACTCAACTCTCTTCTGACTCAATCAAATTTAGGCTCCCCGAGAATCTCAAATATTCCCTAAAGATTCTCTTATGTAGGTCGAATGAAAATTTGCTGCTCAAATGAATACTATGATCACACCATTGTGTTCCTTATGAAAAACTGAGAAAAATGAGTATAAATTTGGCTTGGTTCTGAAATTGTTAATTTCGGGCCTCTAAGGAATCTTTTAGATTCCATGCAGATTCTTGTGTCAAGGTTCCACCTTGATGGTTCAACCCTCAACATTTTGTCTCTAGAAAATCTTCTACTCATATTAGAAAACCAATCACACCATCAGACTCCTGACAAAATTCTGGCTCATTTGAATATAATCTTGGCATGATTTTGACACCTTCGAAAATGGGCTCCCAAGGAACCTTAAGGATTCCTCCCAAGATTCCCGATACACAATATGTTCTGGAATATTCCCTAGAAAAATAACCCTTTAGAAGATTCCCTAGAAAATCATGCCCAATCACAATTCTGGTGCGCAGTTCTAGAACTTGGCTCCCATGCTCGTTTGCTCGGTTCCTGACGACCTCCGCTCCCCTTATTACCGAATACAAATTGAATTTTAAAGAATATAGATGTAACACATATTCCAAAGCCCCTTGATTGGGATTTTTGGTTGGCGTAGCATTATCAAGTTTTTATGTTTGGATAGGTCTAGGTGTCAAACCGCATGACCATACCAATTTTTAATAAAAAACAATGTCGAACCATTTTTATTTAACCATATTAATATATGGGTATGATCATATGTTTTCGCCGCTATAACAAATGTTTGGCATTTTCATAACCGTTTATATTAAAACATCTCTACCTTTGACAATTTGCTAGGATTTTTTTTTTTTTTTTTTATAGCTTGTCTATTGACATTATTAAATATGTTTGTGCATTTTCTATATAGCCATTTTGTTTTTGTTTTTTATGGTTATATATTATAACCATATTAAATAATAAAATAACCATTTATGTTTTTTTTTTGTCATTAAAACAAAATTCATGAGATTTTCAAGAAAGCATTGTTTACAAAGATCATCTCAATAGGCCCCTCTCCCTCATTCCGACCAGACATGTTGATATTGAGGCATGGAGGAAACCATAGAAAACATTTGTCAATTATTTCTAAGAGGCATTGTAGCCTTAGCATACTAGGAGACAACAAAAATATAACCAGAGTTGATATCATCATATAAAGGAGGGGGATTGGGTGGAATTACAGGGGGAGCTGCAAAGTATCCGACACGATCATGCATATGAAAATATATATGTTCCACCCGCGCTTCTAGGCTACATAGGTGGTTGTTGGTGTAGTGGTCGTTGTGGCAAAGGTTGTCCAATTGCTCCCAAATTTCGTTTTGACTCTAATTGATGTCGTTCATATATGCCACAAGCTCATTGTGATCCTCATAGTGATGGTCCGTGAGAATTTCCATGTTAATATGGATATTTTGGAGTTTTTCAGTGATGGACTCCATAGTTGCAGGAGCCACAATGTGGCCTAAAGAGTGAGTTGGTGATATAGCGAAATCTTCTTTAGTCTCCCAACTGGAAGAATTATCCAAGGACCATGTGTGGCCTATCTTGGGCTACTTTACACGAAAAGGGTACTCCCACCCTCGATGAGGCCAACCCTATTGCCAAGGCATGTTGTACAGGACACAACGAAGCCATTGACTGAAGCGGGGGGTGGGGGGGCAAAGGAGGGGCCTCAGTACACCTGCAATAGAGATAAAAATAACCGAAACCACAAATTATCTACCCTAGATGAGAATAAACTAGCAGCCAGAAGACACAAACGATGGCACAGGGAGAGCCCACGACAACACAATCCCAAGGCTTAGATAGGGCATAAACCTTCCACCACCTACTTGACCCACAGATTATAGCACCACAACCCCAATAAGATATAGAAAAAATAATAGTAACCCTCAACCCTAGCAGGCATCCAACCCACTAGTAGTCTGTATTAAAACTTGAGATAACACCCTCCCACAAACAATAATCAAAGGTAACTCCCAGTAGATAGAAAACAAGAGGGCGAGTCCAGCTATGCTCAGACAAAACTCCCTCTTATGATGATGAGAAATGAAGATTACATGCACATAAACCTTACCCCAAACTATAAGCATGAGCTCCTGAAGCTTAAAATTCCTCGGAGGAGTTTTGAAGGTGTGAAGAAGAAACAACACCCCGACCTCTTGCATTCTCGAATCTCGAGGGTAAGTGTTATAGACATTTTTGGGCACCTCAACCCCAATCATAAATTTCCATAAACTGAGGGCTCCTAAGTCCCTAAAATTGTTGCTTCACTGCCTAAAGGAACAAGGTCAACTAATTACATCATCTCCCAGAAGTTCTCCACTGAAAACTGCT